>DWPW01000086.1:0-15321 GCA_018252015.1 Astraptes brevicauda
TGTATTATAAAGTCGTGATCTGTGAATAAGCATTACGGTGCCGCCTTTTCAGGTGCATGCAAACAACAGTGGCCGAATTGGAGAGGCAGCTGGCGGCAACTAGAGCGCAAGTGAAGACTGCTGAAAAGGATCGCGAGGAGGTGAGCGGTTAAACGATTATGTGTATTGTATAGTGACTTAGGGCTTGTGGATTGTGAGAATGCGATTCACCAAATAATTTAATCAATATGTGGACTGGTGGATTATAATTATGCGGTTCACAAAGTATTTAAAAAAAGACGCTTTCTACACTCATAGCCTCACAGTGGGATTATCTCCTGTGTCGTGGGTGCCATGGACACATATAGACGAATGCACAAACACCCAAAACCCAGAACAGAAATCTAAATTCGTCATTCAGATATCTATCTGGCCGGGGATCGAACTCGGGACCCACTGCGATGGATCGGGATGTGTGGATCGTCAACTCAAAGAAATTAGCTTTCTAATGAACAGGCCTTAGTTTGAAATACGGTTCTGTTAACGTGACATTAGAATAACTTTAAATTATTCGTTTGATTATTTTTCTCTAGTGGCGTTGATTCAAGTCCGAGTCATTACTTAAATGTTTACTCGAGTTTTATAGGATCGATATTCACGGTGGAGTATTTTTTTTCAGTTCAAATTGTGTTCAAGCTAAAGGTATATCACACATGATATCTCTTGTTGCTCTATATATTATTTTACTACTGAGTTTGAGTCCTCGATCCTTGTGATCCCGACAGCTGGTAGACATACGCCTAAATTTCAAAATGAGTAGTAGTAATGAGCATCTTTGACACTGAAGCGTGAATTGGTAGACTTCACACAACTGCGAGAGAATTGATATACAATTGTATCATAATAATTGGCTAAGTGCTAGTGGAACTCGCTAATTGAAGGTTATGTACCATCAAATATTGCATGAGTATAAGCATAAGAAGGATCAACCCTTTCATTTGATACCTATAGATGGACCGCAAAATGTCGAAAAATATCGGTTTCTTGTATGGGGACCCCCTTTTATTATAGTTTTTTTGTATTTTTAGTATTTGTTGTTATAGCGGCAATAAAAATACAATTTTTGTAAAAAAAATCAAGTTTCTATCTATTACAGTTCAGGAGATAGAACCCTGTGACAGACGGACAGACGGACAGACAATGAAGTCTTAGTAATAGGGTTCCGTTTTGACCCTTTGGGTACGGAATCCCAAAAAATAATGTTCAAATGTTCCAGCTGCAATGCCGCATGCAGTGCCAGATACAGCGCTTGAACGAGAACTTTGAGCAGGCACAACTGCGGGTCCTGGGACTCCAGACACAGGTGCAGGCGCTAAGGCGTACCGTCTCCAGCACCGGGGAAGGAGAAGGCGACGGTGAAGCGCAAGAGTGCGCTTGTAAATCAATGTTCGACAACCCTTGAACTTCACACGCTTACAAAATTAAATTAACAGAATATCAACATTAAGTTTAGTCAAATTTGTAAACGAAGTCTACATAGTTAGTCTTTATATTTCGGGCAAATTTCTTGCTACAAAACTCGAACGTAAATATGTAGACTCAAATTATACAGAAAATTGTATTGTATGTTGAAGTACTGGAACAATGATTATGTTTCTAACAAATGTAACTACAAGACAACTCAAACGTAGTGTAGTGAATAGTTAAAGCTTACGTCTGGAGAGAATATGAATTTTCTTGAGTGCTTGTTTCACTTTATTAGACAATTCGAAAGATATCACAACAAACGTTAGAACTTTGTGCAAATGCTTAGTTACTTTCCTTTTACTGCAAAATGTTACAGTTTATTTTAATAGTTTACATTAATATTTAATATTGTATAATTTAACGATTTTTAACGGTTTATTTTTGATGCGAAAAACGGTTAGAGGGACCGAAAATGAATAAAACAACTAAAGTTATTTGATCTTTTTGCAAAATTGTTTGCGTTTCGCATCCATACTCCGGCGCTTTGAAGCCAGTGAATATATATGCATATGTAAATCTGCGATGACCAGCGACTGCCTTTATTTAGTGAAAGTTCAAAAAACTTAGCAAAAAATATTATCGCTTGGAAAACGAAGTTGCATCGCCTGTTGTTATAGTATAAATTGAAGGATTTATTGTGATGAAAAATAAACGTTTTTAAAATCACATTATTTTATTCAATGCTAGTATGCATTATTGTCAGTTTATCGACAAGTATTTCAATATTCTTAACACATTTTTACAAAAATCTAGGTACACTATGTATTTTTAGGATTTTTTTTTTGCTTATTATATTTCTAAATTTCGTAAGTGCGGTTACATTACAGAATGTTATAGTGTGAATAATGCTTAGAATCGATTTACGCAAAGAATTACTAATAATAATGAAATAAGTATTTATTGTAACATACACATGAATGCTACGGGTGTTCGGGTGGAAGACTGTAATTTGATTTGAACAAATTCGTGCATCTATCTAGAAGTGGATCTATATAAACATATCTTTAAATCCTAGTTCATGGGTTATAGAGCCTCATCCGTGTGATTAAAGTATTAAAATTACCGCTAATCCACCAAAATACAAAAGTGGGGAAAATCTTAACTCGGAAACGGCTAAGGTAGATAAATGGTAATGCTGCTTGCTGCTGAATGGTTTGGCAAAATATTCTCTATTATACCTCCGACTATTCCAGCCACGTAAATTTTAGGTAGGTATATTTAAGATACGGTTGATGTAAATCTGAACCTCTCTTTTTATGCTTTTACACCTGAATAGTCGCGAGAAATAGCGACGGGAGTGAGCAGATACAGCACTCGTGATGCTGTCGCTATCGGGGTTCTGTTAGATGACCCATACCTTGTGTAATTTTTAGCACAAGGTAATGGAATGAATAATAAGTTAGGAATAGGTAGTATGTGGCTGCGGGGGCAATATATTTAAGTTACAAACTATTGTCATTATTTATGTTACAAACTATTGTCATTATCTATGTTACAAGCTATTGTCATTATTTTGAACGGTGTGCACGTTTCCGAACGCCGCATAGCACGAGCGTAGTGATTCTTGCGCTATATGAGTGTCTCGCTGCGGCGGGTGTGCTACTTCGTGAAAGGTGTCAATAGCTTCACATAAGACTTTAGTCGCATCTAGAGGGCGCTCTTCTTCCATCATCAGTGCTCCATCCTGTCGAAAATATTGAATAAGTAAGTAATTTATAATTGACGACCTTGACGACCCACGTTGTGATTTGGTTACCATACCGGTTCGACACGCAGTGGGTCCCGGGTTTGATTCCCGACCAGACAGACATCCGAATGATGCATTTTTATACCTTTTCGGGGTCTAGGTGTTAATGTATTCGCCTATGTGTGTCCATGGCACCCATGACATAGGAAAAAATCCTATTGTGGGCTATGAGTGTAGAAAGCGTCTTTTATAGTTACACGGAAAGATACATTTTTTATTACCTTTGTAAATGGTATTTTGTTGTGTTGTCATAGTCTCCATGGGTAGTAGCGTGAAATAGTTTAGATTTTTTTAAAATTACCGAGTAATAAATCCTAATGAGATAATAAATTGCTCTGTAAATAACCCACGAACACCAGTTTTAAAATCCGAAGTAGATTGATAAATAAGTTGCTTATGGAAAAGCGCACCTTCAAACCCAAAGAGCGTTTTTCTTGTGAGCGATAAGGAAAAGCGCCCTAAGGATTAAGGATCACAACGTTACTCAACATAATTCAGCGTTTACGTCACTTGTTCCAGCAATATTTAAAAGCCGTAATAGGTTTATAATATAACCCAAATTTATTAAATATTTAGCCTCGATCTTATCTATGTATATTGTACAATTCAATGCTTACGCAGGCTTTGGGAGCTAGTTTGACTACAATAAAATACAATGTAATATTGTGTGTTGATACTATGTGTGTTTACTATGTTAAAAATGGGTAGCCACAAATTATTTTAGACCAGAACAGCACCGCTCAAAACTACTCACAGACATCTTCTAGATGGCTTTGCTATTGGTTTTAGGCAGAAACAGGTGCGGCGGTGATGTCACTGGAGTCGAACCGCGGAGTTCTACCACCTTATAAATCGTAAGTTGCAAAAATGTCGCAAAATGTCGATGTAGCAGCATTGATGGATTCGTTAAAACTATTCCACTCGCCGACGTTCGAAAAGTGTATCTAATCTAGGGCTGTATTTTTTTGCTTTGTAACAAAGTCCACCAATAACAAATCAACCAACAAACACAGAAATTGTTAGATTTTGATCTACCTTCAAATTATTTCTCGGTGTTGTTAAACTTTTATTTACCTACACTAAAGTCCTCTTAGATTAAGATGAAAGTAGATATAACGGTGCTATATATTAAACAAAATGGATAGAAATTGAAAATAGATTTACAGTGTTTTTCGTAAATTATTCAATTTAGAAGCAGTAGCTGTTCTATGCGCTCGGAATAGTAATTAACTCCTGAAGACCCGTCAGGCGTGAAGCTTCATCCGAATGCACTGTGAAGTAAGTAATTTGCTAGTATTGTTACAATTAGTAAATTAATTACTCATGCCGGGGTAATACTTTAAACGAGCAATTCTTGTATATTTGTACGGCAGTAGCCATTTACCATCAGGTGGGCTGTATGCTCGTTTGCTACTTCAGGTAATTGGTTTCTACTAAATGACTAACAATTTTGTCGAATTTTAGTTGTCTTTTATTATTTTAAAATTGATATTTTAGGTATCATATTTGTGACAATCAGTTTTCATGTGAAAAAATGTATTTTATTTTATTAAATGCCATTTGTTATTGAATAAAAAAGCGTAGGTATTTAATAAATGTAACCTATTGATAGCAGATGGCGCTGTTTTACATTATATCTGATATTATCGTCTATGGATATTATCCATTCGGGCGCAGCTCAGTCGCCTAGCTAGTATTCGTTGTAATAAAATTTATTCCTTTCTATGTAACATCACCGCCAATTGTGGTCAGTAACATGTATACCAGTCGCGGTGACCATTGGCAAATACTTTCATTGGGGTAGACCTATAATCAGTAGTCAACCTAAATACTATGATGAATAAAAAGATGCCCATAGATATGGAGGTGATACTTATATATAAAGTTAGGTACGTACTCCCAAGCTTTTCCCTGTATCACTGTCACTGGGTGTGACTTCTCGTCTAGATAAAATGCATAGTTTTTATAAAATCCAGTTTCATACTGGATTCAATAAATAAATAATCATTCAGAGAATAAAAAAACAGATTGTACCAACATGAAGATTAAAGAGTTTAAACTTAAAACCGAATATTTATATTATGTTCGTTAGAAAAAATCACATCTTTCAGGAAGTAAAGAAATATACCTACAATATATAGGCGAAAAACAACCTTTCCCTGACAGTCGGATAAAACACAAATAGATTATTTAATCACCGCATTGAAAGCGTATTGAAAATAACTATCGGAGCAATAATTAAATCAGCCGATCGCGTCTCGATATGGTCATGGTTATTGTGGTTATTTTAATAAAACCGCAGCTGGAAAAATATATTAAATGTGCAACCACTAAATACAGAGAACATACATATTTAGTGGTTGCGTATTTAATATATTTGATATCTCAGATCAGCCAGACATAACTTTTAGGGTTTTCGATATATTTTCGTTTATACCATTACTAGTACTAGTGGACCAGTCACATTGGTCGAAGTTCGACCATAATTAAAAAAATTAAAACAACGCATAAATCCAAATAAAAAAACCACATCATCCCTTAATCACCCCTCCTCTCCTCTCCTCAACCCGCCAATCCTCCCTCTAGTCACTGCACATCACCACATTAATGCATCTTTCCACAGTTCCGTTACATTTTATATGTATTTTTTGTCCGTGCATTAGGAAAACATTAATTATAAGGAAAATGAGGTTTAATTTACTAAGCCGCTTTTAAAAACAATAACGCATTTTTTGACATACATATCTGACATAATGACGTCATTGTCATTTTATTGTTTTATTTAGTTCAATTTAATTTCTATTTTGTAAGACAATTATACATAAATATTATCAATCAATAATCTTCTCTACATGAACTTTAACGTATGCCTAATCACACTCCTCTGAGCACGCATTATTTGAAAAATGGTACCGCAAATTTTCGCTGTATAAATTAATATATAGATTTATACAGTAAAAAAAACCTTTTAATACCTCGTCTAGACGAGCAGGTGGTTTGCGTTGGTAGAGATGTTATAGAAGAAATTATAAATCATTATAAATTATACTAGCTTCAACCCGCGACTTTCTGTGCGTGGACATTTAAATACGACTTTAGTGGTTGTATTATTATTAAATTGCATAAAAACCTCCAATAAAAACATCTGAACGAGCATTTGGTCGAAATGGTGATATAGTTAAGTGGTCATATACATAGCACTATAATTTTTAATTTTACTAGATATTATATTAATTTAATAGTTGTTCATACAAGTCAAATGTATAAAAGTTATTCTTGCGAATTTCAAAGTAATTTTCCTTTTTATCATAACGAATCGTGACTTGCTTCGTACCCTCATTTAAAATGCAGATCCGTTACTACGTGGAACTCATTATAATATGTTAAATTAACCCCTTTTCATAACATACCCAGAAATTAATATCTATCCCTCATACAGAATCAAATTACGAGTAATTTAAATTTACGTTTTAAATTGGACTTCTGTTTTGTTTCTTAAAGACATAACAATATAACAAATGATTTTGTATCATCCGTGATCATAAAATTTGTTCTCTTTCAAATTAATCTCTAGTTCTCAAGTTAGACTAATTTAAGAAACAACAAATTCAATTTGGTGGAAATAACAATGAACTCTAATTACAAGAAATTAGTTTCGGTTCATTTTTTAATAAGATTGTTAATTTGTGTGTGTGTGTAATAGCAAATCTAATGAAATTATTTTAAATTATTTAGTAAGCGAAGAAGGTACCACCTTCTTCGCTTACTAAATAATCCTTTGTGGATCGACTCCGGTGGCACCACCGTCACACCTATTTCTGCCTAATAATAGCAGTGTTAAGCGTTGCTGTGTTCTGGTTTGAAGGATGAGGTAAGGGAGACATACTTGTTCGAAGCGTTCCAACTTAGTCCTCAGGGGTAGCAACGCATTTATGGCCGACCTCAGTTAGAACTGTGATCTTATCTGGGGTTGATTACAGATGGACCGTGCCGCCCATGGACATGGGCGGCAGTGACCACTTACCATCAGATGGGCTGTAAGCTCGTTCGCTATTTCCATATCACATAAAAAAGCGACGTATGTTTAAATATGTTTCGGTAGAATTCGCACAATTTACGTTCAGTTTAATGTAAAATTACAACAACACAAGGTTATAAACCTGTTGACTATTATAATTTTTTACTTTTTATTTTATTATTTTATGGAAGTAGCACAGTAGGTAAGCGGTCACTGCCGCCCATTGATATTTGTAATCGACCACAGATAAGATCACAGTCCTACCTGAGGTTCGCCACAGATGCGTTGCTACCCCTGAGGACTAAGTTGGAACGTCTCGAATAAGTATGTATGTCTCCCTTACCACACCCTTCAAACCAGAATACGGCAGCGTGTAACACTGCTATTATAAGGCAGTATTAGGCATGGCGGTGGTGCCGCCGGAGTCGAACCATAAAAGGCTCTACCACCTTTAAAAAAAAAAAAAAAAAATATATATATATATATATTTATGTACTGGAAGTAGCAAACGCGCATGTAGCGCATCTGATAGTATATGGCCACTGCCGCCAATGGACATCTGTAATCAGCCCTAGATAAGATCACAGTCCTACCTGAGGTCGGTCACAGATGCGTTGCTACCCCTGAGGACTAAATTGGAACGCTTCGAATAAGTATGCCTCCCTTACCACACCCTGCAGATCAGAACACAGCAGCTACACTGCTTTTATTAGTCAGAAATAGGCGTGGCGGTGGACCCGGAGTCGAACCACAAAACGTTCTACCACCTTTAAAAATATAAAAAGATAACACTATGCCAAGTTAAAACCTACTAAATAAATTATAATGATTTAAAATATAATATGTAATAAGATAGTTTATCAAGTAATAAAGCATACGATCGACAACATTAATTTTCCATGTGAAATTTCTTGTAAGCACATTTTATTTGCATTTTAAACGTGCATAATATTATGTCAAAACACTTTCCATTATCCAAATGAGTGCATTGTAACATAATTGTAGCATACATGAGTGGAAACTTCAGGTATGTTTACTAAAGCCGCTTTTCAAAAATATCTCGACGATTTTCAATTTTATGAATACGCAGTGTCTATTACATTAACAACTTATTAAAATCATGTTCTCAATCAAAGGAAAATATTTTCTCATTAAAATAATACACGACGTGTGCTGGATTGATTATAATTCAGTTTTGTTTTATATTCAAAACATGTTCCTAAGTTATTATGTTACGATATGGGGGAGTGAGATATTTTTAAATCTTATATACACATTTCTGTATGAACACGAATTTTTTTCACATTTTTATTAACTTGCTATGTTATTATGAGTCAAATATTTCCTGTATTTTAACTACGTCCAGTCAATCCATAGAGTTGGAATTTATTATATGTAATTTTAACGAAACAATGCAGTAATATGTTAATATGCTTAATAATAAGCAAATCTGACGACGTACCCGCATTCAGACCACATCAACGCCTTAGTTAATCGAGATAAAGATATTACTGTCATCGTCTTTAGGGTTGTTAGATTTATATTTAAGTCTCACTCGTTTTGGTGCGTGGGTTAAATTAAATAAACTTTAGAGTATTAAAGCTGGTACCTCTGTCCGACTGCAGAGGCAACATTGCCACATCTACGTTGTATAATAACATCAATGTTTTAAGTTCCGACTGTTATATTTTGGTTTAGATGAGACATACCTATCCTAGGCGTTCTAACGTCGTCAAGGGTAATAACGTCTGAGATCAACTTCAGATAAGAATATATCTTTTCTAGGTTTCATCAAACAAGTCCATGGACAATATTGGCCATTTAGTTAGGTGGACTGCTTGCTCATTTGCTATTTCTATTATAAAAATATATGTAGATAAAACGAGAAGAAAACATATTTTAAGATTTTACAGTAGCAAACGAGCATGCAGCCCACCTGATGGTTAGTGGCCACTGCCGCCCATGGACATCCGTAATCTACCTCAGATATCATCACAGTCCCACCTGAGGTCAGCCACAGATGCGTTGCTACCCCTGAGGACTAAGTTGGAACGCCTCGGATAAGTAAGTCTCCCTTACCACATCCATCAAACCAGAACACAGCAGCGCTTAACACTACTGTCATAAGGTAGAAATAGGTGTGGCGGTAGTGCTGCTGGAGTCGAAACTACAAAGGGTTGTACCACCTTTAAATAAGCTTGTTTATAAGACGAATATTTTTCTATATAAAATGTAAAAAGAGTTTGAATGTAATGTGTTTCCGCCTCACCTGGTATCTTGTTAAGCATCTATCCACGGTATCTAAGTAGACCCTTAGGAGCTCCTTATCGATTGCAATTGAACACTTCGGGCACTTTGCAGGTGGACATTTCGGATTCGCCTTGAATTTACAAGTGCAGCTGAGGTTCGGGCACCTGGAATTTAAATTAAATGTAAATCGGGAAAATGTTTAGCACAAATCTTTGTAAAATATAATGATCTGTGTTTCTTGTTTGTAATGTTTGAGGAATACCATATATGTCGATAGAAAGAAAATGTACTGTCTTTGGTGGTATCTCATTTCAACCAAAATATAATATTCCCCATAGCAAACTGACTTTAAAGCGTGTCATGAATTTAAATTTATTCTCATTAGAATTCCAGGTATTGAGATTGTTTTTTGAAAGAAGTAGCGAATTGGCATGCAGACCTATGGTGAGCGGTTACTGCACATAGTTATTTGTAAACTCCATAAAGAACTGGTGGTGGTGACTGATATCAATGACAGACGGACATACAAACAGGAGTGGCAACCACTCCTTTTCGAGATGGTCTTTTCATGTGTATGTAAGAGGGCGTCCATGAAAATAAACGTTACCATAGGTATGTGTACCTATATAAAAATTTGAATTAGAAACATTACAATTGCAATAATTATTTGTTGAACATTTGACCGGGTTTTGAATACGGAACTCACATGACAACCCGGCATTATGTAGTCGTACTAAATTACTAAGTAAATTATGTCCGCTATTAGTATAGTTACTATACAAAATAATAAAAAAATAATACAATTAAAGACTAGTAATTACTATGATAGTGATATGACGGGGTGACACGTCACGCATCCGTGGCCGACCTCAGGTTGGGCTTTGATCATATCTGGGGTTAATTATAGACGCTTATGGGCGGCAGTGGCCACTTACCATCAGGTGGGTTGCATGCTCGTTTGCTACTTTCGTACCATAAAGTAAGTATAATATGCTGTACCTCAAGTAAGTCGCGGCATCTGGCCTCATTTGTTTCAGCGTTGGCCAGTCCTCCCTACAAGCGACGCAATCGCACCTGAACCAATACCGGCAAGCTAGAGACCTCTGTCGTTCTTTAAGGGATCTCGTCATGAAGTGTGGTCCGTAATTTTCAGATACCACGTCACCTGGTGCGAGCGGCCTAGTTGCCCGCAGAACTATTTTACGACCCTCGAAATATCTGAAATAAATGAAAACTTAGAATTTTTCATAAGGAAAATGAACCTTATTTCTTTAATATACATAGGTGCTTGTATAGTTATCATGTCGTCAACCTATTATTGTCCCATTGCTGGGCATGCATCTCCCCTCGTTTGAGAGGGGCGTAAGCCATATTATATCGCGCTGGCTAAGTGCGATTTGGTAGACTTCACAAACTCTTTGTCAGAAGTAGGGTGATGTTTGTAGCATATCTTTGTAAATATGTATGTATGTTCATTTCTTTGGCACGCCCAGCAGCTCAAACGGCTTGACGGATTTTAACATAATATATGAGGTATCGTTAGAGTCGTCGCTGTTCTCGTACTAACATAGCTGTACAATTTAAAATATTGTGCTTTCGAATGGAGACAAAATGGGGGGATAGGACGAAATATTTTTGTATCACAACAATATGGGTCTCACATGAGTATGAGTATCAAAGTCAATTTATTTTAAGCAGTCGGGCTTTTTGTTTTTACGATAATTCCCTAGTTTAATGGACTGTTAGGCGTGCAGGTTTTCTCACGATGTTTTCCTTCACCGTCAAAGCAAGTGATAATTAATTTTAACACGCACAATTATCATAACGTTAATTATGAAGCATTAAAAATTCGGTGAGAGAGAGAGTGTCCGCTTGAAATATTTTTTCTATAACGTAAACGAATATAATTCAACAATAATTTAGTTATTATCAAAACGACCGAAATACATATCGTCGCGACAATTATACTACCACTTTTTCTTTTTCTCTTCTTAAAGAAAATATTTTGAACGAAACTGACCAAAGTAAAAACAGGAAAAAAAGATATATATTTTTCTTTTTAAAATTACCTCCTGTAAGTACCCTATTATGGAAACATTACCTCCCACTTAAACAGAAAAGCTATGATAAATTATTCAGTGCAGAATAATATCTTGAAAACCTAAGTAGCAATGCTGCAGAATATACATATAACAAAATTTAAATACATAATCAAAAACAACGACAATAAATGTTAAACTTCATGATGATAAAGTTTTAAATTTCATATGCATGCTCTCATTTCTACGTCCTCGCTACGCCGTAGCGGCATACGTCTTTTCATATATCCATACTTCATGTTTATATAATTTTCAGCTTCGCTGCAATCTTGGGAGGTCGAAATATGCTTAGAAAGAGCAAATCTTTTGGTAAATATATGTCATACGAGTAGAAATATGCGCAAATTTCATTTGCATTTCATACATTTTAGGACAACTTAACTAGCAAGTCCAAAGGGATACGTAGCGTCACCACGTTAAAAAAATGTGTTTCCTCTGAATTTTGTAAGAGCCACTGATAGCTTACAGACAATTGTCTCCAGTATAATATGGAGCGGGTACACACGATACGCGAATTAAATTTTTTAAGTGCCGATATTTGGACCAAGTTGCATGGATCGTGGTCACGGCGAAACTGCAGGTGGCGGAGAGAACCATTGACAAGCACACAAGTAGTAGATTAACCTATCCACACTATATTTTGTTCGTTTTTTGTTTTAGATTCCATATTACGATTAACTTCGCAAGTATCGTAAGTACCCATTACATATTACAAATTCCGCGATAATATAAGTCTAAAATCATACAATTGTCTCCAGCTTCATATAAAATAGGGGTCTTATCTGAGGTCAATCGATAAGATCAGATTCATAACTCCTCCCGAAGACAGAGATGGTCGTCGCATTTATAAGCAACTGACGGTCAAACTCGTTAATATGCAACAATTATTTCACGCTTGAAATAGGCGTGGGTGTGGTAACTTCCCGGTTGAATGATATTCTTAAACCAGGGATATTAATATACATAAATCACCTCAACCTACATATTATTGTCCCACTAAAGGGCATGGATCTTCTCTCAGAGAGAAGATTAGGCCATAATTCACTGCTCTGGCGAAGTGTGAAGTGGAAGACTTCACACACCGTCGAGAACTTGTTTTTTAAGAGCCCTCGGGCAAGCAGGTTTCCTCGCAATAGTCACGATGTTTTTTTACACCGTTAAATCAAGTGACAGTTAATTCAAATTTCTAGTACGCACATACGAAAAATCAGAGATGCGTGCCTGGTATTTGAACCTCGGACCTCTGATGGAGAGGCCGAGTTCTAACTATTAAGCTATCACAACGTTTACGTATAGCACGTTAAATAAAACGTCCCTTGCAGTATGTAACAATATCACATCGGATTACCTGGCCACAGCGGGATAGCATTCATGATTAAATAAGGCTCCGGTGGGGTATATACCGACTGCGATGTAGATCGGCTTCGATCCCGTGAACGTGTGCTGTCCACGTAACGTCTCGTATATCTCGTGAGCGTTGAATTGGAGAAGTTGTAAATTGCGCACGATAAGCTCGCAGACTGACGTTTCGGCTGAAATGTACATAACTTTTACAAAATAAAATCCACATTTTTGATTTATTGATTGATGAAATATACATAATACACAGCTTGAATTATAAACAGGTACATGGAATGACATAGGCACGGAATTAAGTATATTTATTCTTAAGTCTATATATTTAAGCTATGTATTTAATCGTACTTCATTAATGAGTATTTATTAATGTACAATAACAGAAAACTTAATGCGTATAACTAATATAACGTATAACTAATTTGTAATTTAATTATAAACTGCTTTTATAAATTTATAACAAGAATGAAGTAAACGAACATGCAGTCTATCTGATGGTAAGTGGTCACTGCTGCCTACGGACATCTGTAACCAATTTCATATCAAGCAGGGGTTTTTTATAAATCAATCAAATGTGTGGCTACTCTTGAGAACTAAGATGGTTGCCTCATTTTGAGGTCGTAATTACAGTTTTTTAATGAAACGCAAAACTGCTTCGCGAAAATACATATGTAAGTCTGTAAAATAACTTATACAACATTAAAATATACGATCATATCAAAGGTATATATAAAAATTTATTAACTTTGCGATATTTATTTTATATTAATAGTGTTTCGTCTAATGCACAAGCGAGATGGAGTCTCTTGATCTATAAAAAATACCAACTGGTGGCAGACACCAGTCGGTACCAGGCAAAGCACTTTTTTCACTAAAATGGCCATCAAGAAACAAGAGAAAAAAAGAGCCAAATAAAACTGACTGAGAATAACCTTTGGGTATTTGTTCACAGTTTTTAAAGAATCCAGCCTTTTTCAAGCACTCCGTCAGGAACATACCCATAACCACCCGTTTCAGATAATCCGACCCCCTTCTCTGAGTCGAATGGGTGCATAGTGAGTAAATCTGAGCTGCAGTCATTTCCAATTTTTCGTGATAGCTCATTTTATCTTCAACTTTCGTTTCAGTGTCATTGTCTTTTAAGTCCTTGTCTGTAAAACTTTTCAGTCCCTTTTTGGAGCGATTGAGTCGTTCCCTCCTGCTTTTCATTTTAGACTTCTTTGACATCCCTTCGATATCATTAAGAGCAGCTCCTTCAACAGTCTTGATTTCATTGGATAAAAATTTTGTATGTAATACTAAACTCGTATCTAGACCAGCTTGAGTAACCATCCGTAGCGCTATTTGACTAAGTATTGACATTCCTGAACCTGTAAAGTACCATTTGGCTATTATTGTATGTATGAGACATAAATAAAGTCGGTTCTTTGTTATTCTTAATTCGTTGCCTCATAAATCGCACAGGCTGGTTAAAAGAAAAAATAGAATTACTAAAACATATAAATAATGCTTTAAATGCACATTTAATAAAGTACTAAACGTATTTAACAGTTGAATAAAAATAAAGAAATGTAGATTTACTATTAAATTTAGTTCTCTATATCAAAGTGATACAACTTGGTATAAACAACGCCAATAATATTATTATAACACTTGAGCATTAGTTATAAGAATATAATAATTATGACGGTTTCTATACTTGTAGCATAACATCTCTGTATTAAGGACGCCCTGGACACAAACAAAGACGAATACAAACACGCAGATCCTGAATGAAAATCTAAATTCATCATTCAGATATTTGTAAGGTTGGGGATCGAACCCGGAGCTCACTTGTCGCACGGATATAGTGAACGCTTCGCCATGCAGGTCGTCAATAATTATGAAAAATATTATAAATAACATTACTATCGTATTAAATAAATATTTTACCAATGAAAAGGTCAAGGAACTGGCACTCGTAAGAATGGTAAGTGGAGACCGCGTTGTCCCGGCACTCAATGCTACAGAACGCAACGCTAGAACATTTAGGGCACCACACAGGGCACTCATTTTCAAAATCTTCGAGTCTAAAAATTATTCAAGATATATATTATAATGTGCTATGCAGAAATTGTAAATATATGAATGAAGGTGATAGAACTCTTTGTGGTTCGGCTCCGGTAGCACCACCGCCACGTCTATTTCTGCCCAATAACAACAGTGTTAAGCGCCGCTGTGTTCTTGTTTAAAGGGTGTGGTAAGGGAAACATTCGAGGCGTTCCAACATATTCCTCAGGGGTAGCAACGCATGTGTGGCCGACCTCAGGTGGGACTGTGATCTTATCTGGGGTTGATTACAGAAG
>DWPW01000087.1:0-15302 GCA_018252015.1 Astraptes brevicauda
CATAAGGATGACTATTTAAGAAGCAGTAACTACGTGCCAAAAGTGAATGACAGACATTGAGAAAAAAATAAGTAGGACAGATAGATTTGTAATGGCTACAAATAAGAAATAATCCATACTTGCATATTGAGTGATAAGTTAAACACACATTTCATTAATATAGTTCATATTTTCTTTCAAATATTTAAAATACAGAGAATAACAAGAGTAAATTTTGAATACCTTTGGCATTTATTTTAGGTCCATTTGGCATTTTTTCAAAATCAGCTAGCTCCTACAACACAAAGTTTTAAGAGAAATAATATACTTAGTCAAGATATATTTGCTTTTTAAACTTACAGAATAATTCCTGACATGAAACATATTAAATATTAAAATTGTGCTGTACTTTTTATTAGTGTAGGCAGCTGAACATGACTTATTCAAAACCTTGTTGTTATTGAAAACAAGTTGATAACACTCCTTTTTACTGACTTTACAATAAGCAAACATAGTGTAGATACTCTACAAATTAGTATAATAAAATTGCTATTTTCATAACTTCAAGTCTTTGCTTTGGACATATCATAAAGTAAGTAACAAATCCTTTTATGACCCTTCAAGATAAAACCAGGACTGTCTTTACGATTTAAGGGGCCCTGGGCACACAAAGGTAATGGGGCCCATATGACCTTGATAAGTTACTTTTTGCTAAAATAGACTGAGAACTTAAATCTTATTTATTTTACATTGATTCAATTAGTTAAAACTTTATCACGGTTTCGGAGGGCAGTTTGCTAATTCAGAAAAAAATTACTAGCCTGAACATCAGAAGTCACTGAAAATCAGTAAAAAGGCGATGACAACATGTTTCTGGGGATTTCTCCAGATCTATGGGGCCCTCCCGATCGCTGGGCCCTCTGCAAGTGCACAAAGTGCCCAGTGGGAAAGACGAGCTTGAGCAGAACCCAGCAAACATGCCATGCAACGAACTACTGCTGCAGACAATTCACTGAATTCTGTGGATTTTTTATCCATACATACATACATACAAATAATTTTAAGCCTATTCCTGGACATAGACCTCCCAGAAAAAATAAGTTTTAGCTATATGTACCACACCTGGTCATGTGGTAGTAACATAAGTACAATTATGTTACACAGTGTTATAGTACAAATATGTTATGTTAATGGCAACTTATGATAACATTTTACTACCAATGTTCTGGATTTAATTCCTTCATCTCCAGGTCATCCACAAGAAAAGTGTTGCTTCTCAAACACAACAACACACTGTCAACGCATTAACCAGCTAGTATACCATAGCTACTTACTTAATAAGTAAATAATAATAATAATACGTAAATGTACTGGATTTGAACAGTAATTATTGAAAAAAAAACTATAATCAGTAATATTATATCTGCGGAATGCAAATTACCTATCATAATATACTGTCCAAGACTTGCGACAAATATGAATTCATTTTATCAAGCTCACGTGTCATTCATTAAATGGCAGTAAATATTTTAAGTGTGTGAAGAAATACGTGAAATCAACGTAATACGTGTTAATTGAATAATTATTATTAACCTTAATTTTGCGAGTAGCGTTGCAAACCAAAATTTATTCCAATCATAAGCTTAAACCTAGGGAAAACAATATCGCAAGACAAGTGGCTTATTGACAAAATTTATGATTTTGTAGCACTGATATACTCGTAAATTTTACTAGTAGTACATCAATGATGCATAACCTTAAGTTTTCCTTTCCTTACTTGAATTAAACTAGACACAGCTACCATGTCTTCTTTCTTGGCGGGACGTATCACCACCATAGTTTCGCTATTATCCATTTTTTTTACAAAGATGAATCTGTAATTAAATAGTGGCCTACAAATTTAACATAGTCGATGGGATGAAAATCTATTATATTTGTAAAAAAAACAATTAAACAAACCAAAACCAAAAATGCCAAACTCAAACGATTAAAACAATGTCAAATTATGTTGTCAAAAATGTCAAAGTCACATGAAACAATGACATTTTGGACACACGTGTGTGAGGGATATTTACTTATAGGTGTGTTCCAAATATGGACCACAACATAACACATTTTCAGTTTTTAAAATAAGATTAAAATATTTTAAAAAATACTGTGTACTTTTAAAAAATACTAAAATTGTCCCTAAATTTGATCATACATTACACCATTATATCTGATACCGTTGACTGGACCGATGATCGTGTTTATGAGGCTCCTATATTACGAAGACAGGTTTTAAGAGTAGATAAATTCATGTCTTGAGGTACCCACATTAAACAAGCCTCTCCGCGGTGAGACGAATATTATCCTAAATAGTAATTGTTATAATCAAATGGATCTCTGTTGTCCGATTACTTTATTTGGCACTAGCTGATCCCCGCGGTTTCACCCGCGTTAAAGAAGTAAAAAGGGATATACATGAATATCTGGTTTATCGCAACTGACATGTCCGCCTGCGACTGCGGCTGCATGCGGGTGGAGCGCGCGCTAGTGCTTTTTTCGAAAATTAAAATAGTTTAAGTTACACCTTAGACCTTCAGCTATCTCATAGTGAAAGCCCCGTCAAAATCGGTCCAGCCGTTTAGAAGTTTACTTCAGTCAAGCAGACAGACAGAATTTTTTTTCTAAAATTGTATTTTTGTTATATGTACCATGTATAATTTCGTATGCATTTAGTAAAAAAACGTTATTGTGATATTACATACAAACTTTTCAATTTTATTTATTTGTATAGATAAAAATAGAACAACCTAATGTACTTTTTATTGGCAACCCCACTGTTGGTCGTTGAGGATGCGTGACTATAAATTTATTGAATACAATCGATCCCTACTTCGTTGGGTCACATGGAAGTGGTATGCCCCCAAGTCTGAGTATAGATATAATGTTAATATATGGTACAGGTGTTCTGTGCCCCAAGTGACCGATAGTTCTAATTAGGCCGACAGCAGCAGTTATAGGTCAAACTTGCAGATTCCATGGATGTCATAATAATATTATTACATATTAAGTAGTTTATGCCCTATTTGACTGTAAAATAATAAAAAGCATCCTGTACAGTAATCTGAAGGCTTGTGTGCTGTAGTATTCCAGATTTGAGGTTTACATTGATCGGTGAACGTAGTTGTTTACACAGATTTTTAGAGATTTACTGTATTGGAATATTTAGCTTGTAAATAAAAAACAATGCATATTCAATTATAACGTTATATTTATTTATAAAGTAAAGTAATATACATTTCAATAATTATCCTACAATAATTTTACACGTATGTGACCGCTTGTCACAAACGAAAGTAACCAATTGTACAGAATTTGTATAAAAATATTGTTCAAAATTATGTTAATGTATTCTATAGTAGGGTATTTTACATTTGTAGAGATTTAATCTAATTACACAAATGTGTCCTATACTAGATATAAACTAACCTGCGTGTATTTACAATTTCATTAAATTTACGTACTATTTTTATATAACTAAAACGTAACATAAACATAGTCATAATATTATAAGAAAAATAAGTATTGTAAAGTAAATGTATTTCATCTCTATAACGACCGAATTCGGCGAAAACAATATACGTGACATCATATGTAGACACTGGTCAGTGCTATAGGGGGTACTGTAAAACTAAAAAATAAGCTGCTATAGTTCATCAACTAATATTTACCTTAATTCCAAATTTGATTTTTTACAAACATTTTGTGAGTCATTTATTATTTTATTTAATAAGGCAAAGGACCGCAGAAATAAAAAATACAATGCAATAGATTTGGGTACGAAAAAAGATATATATCATCAGCATTCAATCTTTGCTTGTTTTTTTTTATATAACTCATTTATGGGACTTAATAATTAAATAATAATAAAGTAAAATAAAATTATATCTGACCTCAAAACAATTACATCAGAATCAGGGTAAACTAGTTTCATGCATTCTTGTTTGTGTATCCGAAAGCTGTTTACAGAATTTATAGGTGGAATGCGTAGAATCATAATATTAAAATATATAAAAATAATTATTTGTCTGAACTGTTAAATACAGTTTCGCTTAAAATTTCTCCAGTTGATTTTGGAAGACTTTTTTCATAAATAATAAAAATCTAACAATATTGTAAGTTTTCTTAGAACGACATATAATACGACATACACAAGTGAGTGCACGATTAAAACAGCAAAAATAAATTCATATCGGTAAAATAACGCTTTTGAAGCGGGGTGAAATATTGAAAAAGGCAGGAGCCTTCGATAACCACCTGATAATAAGTCGGCACAACTCAAACCCGCCGCAGCGGGCGGAGACCGACGTCGAGCGGCGCAGGGCGGCGCGGGCCGGCGTCGGGCGACGTCGGGTGTCAGCGGGCGCACTCGGGCGAGGTCGGGCGACGGCGGGCGCAGTCGGGCGAGGTCGGGCGACGGCGGGCGCAGTCGGGCGAGGTCGGGCGACGCCGGGCGCGGCGCCGGGCGGGCGGCGTCAGTGCGCGTAGTCGTGCCGCAGCGCGAAGTCGGCGGCGTACGCGCCCGCCCAGCCGCCGCCCGCCGTGCTCGTGCTCACGTCCGTCGACGACGCGGCTTCAAGGAAATAAAACACATTTATTTATTATGTATCTTCACTATTCTACAATTATTAGGAATATATGAAAAATACTCACAAAGTTGTGAACCGAGCTTTAAGGATGTACCGGACGACGTTCTGGATTCTGGACTGCGATTGATTTTTGAATCGCTGTCTGAAATCATTTATAAAAGCAATTTAGATAATTTTAAGCATCAATTTCGTTATTATAAAATGTAGCCGATGAAAGAAACTTTGTTTTGAAAAATAAACCTAAAACCACTGTCAATCTCTCTAGTAACTTCTTCATTGTACCACACGATGACGCCAGCAGCAGCTTGCTCATGGTGTGGCGCGGGGCGGGGGCGGTACGTACCGGCCGGGAGCAGCGCGTGCGGCTCGCGGCGCAGCGCCTGCGCCTTCAGCAGCTTGCTCATGGTGTTGCGCGGGGTGGGGGGCGGCCGCTCCAGTGCTCGTCCGTGTGCCGCACTCATGTGTCGCTCCAACAGGTACCTGCGTCCAGACAGGAAAAAATTATTACGATTTTCATTTTTTTAAATGAATAATCCTTTCAATAAAATCTACAAATTAATTCCAAATTCTATGTACAATGCGTTCCACATGCTGCCTTCGAAAACGTACGTCCACCTCTACTTTTCAGCCGCACGCTTTTATAAGTGCTATGCTTGACGCTGACTTCGAGAATACGGCCATATTCTTGCTCACTCGTTTATACTCTGCAAGTATTTATTTACGATACGATGAGACGTCTTACTCTCCTGGTCTGTCATATTCCTCAGCCGTGTCAACGATGTGGGGGTGAGGAGAGGGATTAGTCGGGTCTCGAGGGTTTCCTCTGCCCGGACATATTTTCATGAGAGTAAACCTCCCCCCTCCCTCCCGATTTTTAATATATTTTCCCAACACTATAATATTATAATGTAATGAGGAAATATTAGAAACGTACCAACAACCTCACTGTTTAGGGGGGGAGGAGGAGTTTCGGGACAGTCTATCTTACCGAGCTAGCGGCCACCCTCGTGATGGTCGGAGGGTGCCAACTCGGGAGCGCCCCCCCTCGGGGGAACGACCGTGTGGGCGATACCGACCGGCGCTCGAAGCGCTCCTGGCAGAAGCCGCAGCGGAAGAGGCGGCGGCGCGGCGCGGCGGGCGCGGCGGCGGCGCTGCCCTCGTGCGACTTGCTGTGCGCCAGCAGGTTGTACCTGCGGGGGAACATTCTGCATCACTATTCGTCCACTTACAAGATACGTGTTTATAAACATCTCCCATGTTATTTCTGTATTTGTAAAAGCGACAATTCATTATTGTATATAGCTAGCTATACTTTTATATATAGCGACGATGTGTAATTTATTATCATTTATTAATTTGTATTGCAGTGTTTTCTCAATGTACTCCATGCCACGACTACCTTAGAATATAATAGTTTGCGACTTTGGCCTACCTTACTTACTATACAAAAAACTGTAATATATTTTTTCAACACATTGATATTATTAGGTATAAATATTCAAACTTCAACGATAACAATTTTACATAATTAGAATTCCTAATTATATATATTTTTTCTTTTTACAGGCTTTACAAATCCAGCGATTTGTTGGCAAAGTAGCTCCAAACAACATAGGTTTATTTAATGTTATGAAAGTAGCAAACAATCTTGCATCCCACTTGATGCTAACTGACCATTGCTGCCGTTGAACATCTGTAATCAACTCTAAAAAAGATCATAGTCCTACCCCTGAGCACTAAGTTCGAATGCCATGAATAAGCATGTCTCCTTTACCACACCCTTCAAAGCAAAACACAACAGTGCTTAACGATGCTTTTGTAAGGCAGAAAGAGACGTGGCGGTATCGCCACCGAAGTCGAACCACAGAGAGTTCCACCTCCTTCGAATACATCTCTTCCACCCATTAGCGCACACAACGCACCTCTCGGAGAAGCGCTTGCCGCAGACGGCGCACTCGTGGCGCTTCTCGCCGCTGTGGATGCGCTTGTGCCGCTTGAGGTGCGAGCGCGTCATGAGCGCCAGCCCGCACACGTCGCAGGCGTGCGGCTTCACGCCCGAGTGCGACAGCTTGTGCATCTTGAACGACGACGTGTGGATGAACGACTTGCCGCACAGGTCGCACTGGGGAACATTGTACGACGCTATTATTCAACCGCACGGCATATGTCCTACGATTTTATATGGAAAGTCGATATCTTAAAAGAACTGCGAAACTTCATACCGTCGAAATTGGAGAGTGAATTGTTAGGACGGGTCATATATGTAGGTATAGCGTGTTCGTTTAGAATGGTTCTTGGTTTTTCCGCGGAAATAAAAACCTTTTCAAAGAACAGAAAGGTGCAATACTGATGAGGCAAAAATTTCAAACATTCATGTATAATGCCTTTGTAATCAAAAAATCTAAAATTATAATTAGCCATAACTAAATTCTTAAAACAATATCTCTTAATAAAAAATACAAGAACAAAAAAATAAAAGATCTGATTATAAGTAATTAACGATTTCATGACTGTTATTTTACCTGATAATTAAGTTTCCCTGTATGTATATTGTTATGCCTCTGTAATGCTCCCTTGGATGGGAACAGTTTATTGCACTCTTCACATTTCCAATCACTAATACCTGTAATATATATTAGTGTAAATTGTAAATTTATTTTTGTGCTTAAATAGTATACTTTAAATATCTAAATAGTAAGAAAACAAATTTGAATAGCTGATGTACGACATGAAAATATTAGTGGCTCATTTTACCTTTATGCATAGCAACATGTATATCACAAGCTCGTTTGTGTTTGTAGTGGGCTCCGCACACTTCGCAAATATATGGTGGTTTCGAATCGTCATGTTTCAATTTGTGTTGTTCCAATCGTACTGAAATAAATACGCCACATGTTTGATTTGAATATGTTTCCTAATTGCAAAAGTAATTATTTATATAAATTATCTTTGTCCTCTTATATTTATTTCATTTCATTACTTAGTCACTCATTGAGAACTAAACTCGTAGTCAGTATATTACAATAAAATAAATCATACTCACATAATGAGGTATACTTTGCATTGCACTGGTCACACTGATGCATAACTTTGGCCTCCCGTTTCTTCTTGACAGCTGTTCCTTTGGGTTTGGGGCCGCGCTTGTTTGGAAGGTCACTCTTCTTGTACTTGCCGTTGGTCAGCTCCTCCGGGACGTAGTCATCGTCATCGTCGTCGAAACCGTCGTCCTCAATCTTTAGCATGCCGTCGTATTGGTTAATGGTTGGGCTTTGTGACCTGTCAATACATTATTAGAAATAAACAATCTGTATAGTGAACAGTGATTGGCTGAGGACAGAAGATTAATACATTATTGAACTGCATCTTAGATAAATTATACAAAATACACACATCAGATGAAAATAAATGACATAATCCTAGAAGATATTTAGTCTTATACATACATATCTAGTGCATCAGGTATTGCTTTCAATAACCTTTGTTAGTATAAATATCACATATAATTTAAGACAATGGAAACATTGGTGCATTATCTATTATGGCCACAGACCAGCTGTGCTCCGAAACTGATAAAACTTGCACCATTACAACACAAATTTATGACATTTATACAAATAAATAAAATTAAAGGGTCTGTATGTAATATCAAAATAACATTTTTTTACTAAATGCATATGAAAGTATACATGGTACCTATAAAACAAATACAATTAAAAAAAAAACGTCTGTCTGTCTGTTTGGCTGAAGTAAACTTCTAAACGGCTGGACCGATTATGTCAGGACTTTCACTAGAAGATAGGTCTAAGGCTAACTTAGGCTACTTAAATTTTTGAAAAAGACAATAATGCGCGCTCCACGCGCATGCGCCCGACGTTCGAGCGGAAATGTCTGTTGCTATTAGGCAGACATAAATGTATGCTTTTTTGCTTCTTTAGCGCGAGTAAAACCGCGGCATCCGCTAGTAAATAAATAAAATAGATTTCGCTAACGTCGGACACAACATACGTCACACGAAGCACGCGCGGCGCCGTCTAACGAGATTGGCCGTGACAGTACAGAAATGGTATGACTTAAATAACGAGAGGGTACAGTTAGCGGCTGATATGTTCTATAAACGATACGTAGTATCCGTGTGATGTTTGAAGCGAGGTTCGTCGCGCGGCTCTGCTTGTCTATACCTTATACACTCTTGTGTTTGTCGTAAAGGATATATTTTAAAATTGATGGACCTTTGGTCAGATATTTGTACATCATATAAAATGCAAATATAGTGCAGAGCTGTTTTTACTAAGCTATTATAATCGACTGGGGTTATTGGTACAACACAAGAATTTTAAGTTCGAATTGCAACACAATACAATAGAAAAACAAAATGGGGTAGACATTTTGAGAAATGACATTAAAATACTGTGACAATAAGCTGACAGTGATCGTCTGATCCAATGCCATGGATCCTGAATGATCCTGAGAAAACTATATAGCATATAGCGAGTGTAAAATTCAGTGTACGACGGTTATTAAACCCTTTACTATTTGCGCGTTGATTCAAATAAATGGAAATAAAAATATTAAGTGTAAATTGAGGGCCATGTTCAATATACACAAAAATACTAATTGTCGTCAACCCATTATTGTCCGACTGCTGGGCACGGGTTTCCTCACATAGTGAGACGGGTGTAGGCCATAGTCCACCTCGCTGGCCAAGTGCGAATTGGTAGACTTCACACACCTTTGAGATTTTTTTTTAAAGAACTCTCAGTTGTGCAGGTTTCTTCACGATGTTTTCCTTCATCGTTAAAGCAAGTGATAATTCATTTCTAAATACGCACATAATATAGAGGTGCGTGCCTAAGATTTGAACTCCGGACCTCCCGATTGAGAGGCCGAGTTTCAACCATTAGGCTATCACTGCTTTTAAGGTAATTATATTATGAAACCCTAATTTACATACCTACTTAGTAAATAACTTCTATAAAATCGTGTTAGAACACCTTATATAAATATTTTTATTATGTGGGTGCTCTCGATTTATCCATTGGTGCCTACCACATACATGTATCGAGTAGATGTCTGTGGTGCTTACAGTGACATTAATAAGCTGTTGTACCATATTAGTCGAAGAATATGATCTACCGAAGACACTCATTCATTTTAGTATACACGCTAAATGTTAAAGGTGCGAGCAGGTTTAATTTCGTCTCAGAAATAAGTGAAATGTTCACGGGACATTTAGAATCACAGAATAGATTATGTAGGAATGCCTCACGATATATAGTGCCTACAGATTGTTTATAAATTGTATATGAAAAGTACATTTTAGTTTCATTATTTAACGTTTAGTTTATCCTTTATATTAAAATAAACTTTATTTGTATTACTATAACGTTATATATTACTTATTTAACTCATAACCTAAAGGCCATCTGAAGGTAGCGGATACAAACTAGTCCTATATAAATTAGTATGTCTTAATGCCATTTCAGTTTTTATTCTTTGTAAGAACTCGGTATGTAGAGCCGTTGTCGGTGCCGTCAATTGTTACTTTGTCACAAAATATGCAATTACTCATGCTATTACGGACTTATTTTCGTCTACAAAGAGCGCATATTCAGTCATATACGACTCGTAATAACATCTTGAACTATAATATCATCAATTACAAACGGAGACAAGAAGAAATAAAATGCACAGTTCCTTTGAAATGCTATAGAATTTTCTCTTAGTGAGAATTTAATTTGTCTACAATGTAAACACAAAATAAAGATCGAAATGTAGCCTAGAATTATTGTATGTAAGTAATATATGATTTAAGTTATATTCAATGCGTGAAGCACAAGGTGAGCCCCGTATCAGCCGCATTTAAAAATGTAACAAGATGTACCTACATGAAATCGATATAGCATTTTCAAAAAGACCTGATAGTAGGTACGTCATATTTTTTTAAAATAAAATTAGCCTTATTTACTCCTTATAGTATCAGCTACTTCTTTATGAAAGTTCCGTTACAATCGATCAAGGGGTTCCGGAGATTAGCCAGAACAAGCAGGCAGACTGACAGATGGACAGACATTAGTCGATTATATTCCACATTAGGCACGTAGATTACCTACATTTATTCCGGAAAAACGTAGTTTCCGTTGGGTAGAATAACCTATTTCTGCCTAATAGCGGCAGTGTTAAGCGCTGCTGTGTTCTAGCCTGAAGGTTGTGGTAAGGGAGACATACTTATTCGAGGCGTTCCAACATAGTCCTCAGGGGTAGCAACGTATCTGTAACCGACCTCGGGTAGGGCTGATCTTATCTGGGGTTGACTACATATGTCCATGGGTGGCAGTAGCCATTTACCATCAGATGGGCTGCATGCTTGTTTGCTACTTCCGTAACATAAAAAAAATGTCGAATGGTTAAAATCCGTATCTTAAATTAGGGGCCATCCATAAGTTACGTCACACGAATCTTATGATTTTTTTACCCTTTCCCCGTCCTTGTCATTGCTGGTCACATTTCTGAAACCCTGCCCCTCCGAGATATAAAATATGTGAATTATTTTGCAGACTTACACATAAAAATTATTAAATTAAATCAGTTATCACACAACGTCACACTTCATCGGTCGCTTTACTCCTCCTTAATGTATGACATAAATTATGTACTTATGTACAATACATATAAGAATTTTCGTTCTATGCTACAAATTACATGAAGTGAATCACAAGTATCAGATTTCAATGATATTAAGGCTTACACATTTATTGTTTTCAAAAATTATAACAAATCAAACTTTTTTCTTAAAAATCGGATTAAACATCAGACACATTATATTCCCTTTTTTAGAGAGCACGAGTACTTTGAACGCAAATTCGCCGTAGAAAAACGAAGTCCCCAAGTAATTATTAATGATTTCCGTGAAATTTAACTCGGTTAGATATGTACCCTGAAAATAAATATATTGGAATTATTAAACTGCATTACTTGCTACATCAGAATATGCAAAGGTACCCAAATTTGTAATGTGGGCACGTCCATCGGTCCTGCTTGTTATAAAGGGATAGCAGTTGTTAAACCATGTTGTGGACAATTAAAATACGAATGATATGGATTCGCTGCTGTCTCTACCAATTTTCATTGGATTAGCGTGGTGGAATATGCTCCAAATTTACCCTGAGGTTTGTTAGATCTCAGTAGATGTACAAAGTTAAGGTCGTTTGGGCCCGAAGAGGTACAGCCGTAACAACACCAAAGGTTTATGATTTGACAATATCCGACGCAGCTTGGTTACACAGCTTTGTCAGCTTGGTTGGCGCAGGTGGTAAAGTGCCGGTGTTAGGGAAAGCGTACCTGTACTTTACCTGACCCAATAATAACTATGTCGGATATAGCACTAGGGAAGGTCTGGACTTTTTCTAATTGTGGGGAAAAATCGGTACCTAACAGTGGAATATAAAAGAGTTGCAACGCCAAGTAAAAACAGCCATCAACAGCTCATTCGACATTTCCCACCAAAGTAAGAAACCTACCAACCTTCCTTTTTAATGAGAATTAAGTAACAACTAATCATGCAGTCCACAAGGTGGTAAGTGGGTGGCCACTTATGGACATTTTGTCAGCAACTTCAATAGAACAGGGGTTTTATCTGAACTAAGCAGATGCGTTGCTACTCCTGAGGATTAAGATGGTTGCTTCATAGTATGTGAGCCGGCAACCACACCTTTTTAACAAAACACATGAACTTGACTTGAAGGTGGTAAAACCCTTTGTTGTTTGACTCCGGCGGCACCACCGCCATACCAATTTCTGCCTAATAACAGCAGTGTCAGGAGCTGCTTTGTTTTGATCTGAAGGGGATAAGGGAGATATACTCATGCGAGACATTCCAACTTAGTCCTCAGGGTAGCACCACATCTATTGTCAAGTTTGAGTAGGACTCTCAGTTATACTGCTCCTATCTGGAGTTGATTACAGATGTCCATGGGCACCAGTGGCAACATTCTATCAGATGGACTGCAAGCTCGTTTGCTACTTCCAAGTTATTAAAAAGTACTTCTTGCGAGAAATAGCTGTGGTACCTCTACCACCATAGTCATTCTATTACCTAGTATTTCATACTCACCTTTTTGATGACACAATTCTGTGCTCCCACGTAGGACTCAAACACCTTGCTCATCAAGTAATGTTGACATGGCTTATTGATCATATTGTTATACAGCAATACCTTACGCTTTCCCTTGATTGAGTACACACACATTTTAACCTGGATTTTTTGAAAATAACAAACATAAATTAGAAATTCCTACTGAGGAAACCGTAGCGTCATATGACAAGGCCCTTAACCTAAATAATATATACTCGTATTTATAACTAGCTCTGGCGCGCAGTTTCACCCGCGGTGAAAATATGCAATTTGCGAGCACCGTAGTGAATTATCCACCAGGTTCCCGTCGCCATCGAGGACTGAAGCACCGTCACACCCACTAAATAGTGGGGATTTTTTCTTTATGCAAATGCAGCCGCAGCATCCCTATTAGAGACCAGCAGGGTAAGAGTTCCCACCTAGCTAACTGCGCTGCTCTAATAGGCATTGGGGTAGCGTGGTTCAGTGCACTCCAATAGCCTGCGTAGATATCTGCCCAGCAGTGGTCGATCAAAGGAGCTTGCAAGCAATACAGAGATACGCCGCGGTTCGTTCGCCCCACTTTCACTTTTCAGAGTTCTACCACTTTAAGAACCTCCTTTATATCTTGGATTTTGTCCTTAAGACGCCTCCTTTTAATGTGTGAAACGATTTAAAGAATATCTAAAAAAACTTCATAGCAAATAAATGAGAGATCACAATTGTTATTTACTAAGTTACTTCAAATGGATTAAAACAATTTCCATATTAAAATATTATAGTTTTAAACAAACTACACATGATCCCGAGCGACCTCCTATTTAGATATCTAGAACCTAAATTCATTAGGCGGTTTGTATAACTATGGGTCCAAGATTAAACATATTTTACATGCGGGTAAGATATTCAGAAACGTAGACCATATAATCTAATAGAATGCGCGGTTCAATTGTTTACTTGTCATTATTTTTCTATATCTTTTATTAGGTTATGAGTTTCTACAGAATCTAACAATGAAGTTCTATTGTATTAAAGAGTTAATATGAAGCATAGGTACCATAGGTACCTTAGGTAGGTACCTCTTTTGTATTCGAGCGGGAAACCTTCATAAGGTACCCGACGCCGTGGGAGCGACTTGGGGGTATGTGGGATTGATACCACAATAAAAACCCCCGGTGGCCGTCCTTAGCGCTAAGAGGAGGACTTCGGGATCTCCAACGAAACGCAACAGGAGTCCTCCTAGAACGATGCCCCGTCGGGCTCTGTCCTGGTGAGTGTTGTGGACTCTCCGCACCGACTGGTGTTAACGTCGGTATGCAACTACACATACCGCCATCCTTATCGGGGTGTCTGGATGGACGGTTCGAGATCCCACTCTTGTCACCCGCAACCCCGGAAGCTCCTTTTAGTGGCCTCTTACGACAGGCAGGGGATACCGTAACCCTATATTGGTCCCGGGAATACAGTGACCTCATGTTGAAGTCACAGCCGCATATTAATAACTAAAACTATGTATTTTTTGTTCTTTCTTCTTTTATATCTATAAAAGAAGGGTTCTAAACGTGTAACTGATTATTTATGTTGTTATAATTAGTTATTCGTATATTATTTGTTAAGTGCTTATACTTACTTTTTGAGTTCACGAAAAATATTTTTGTTCTCTATAAGTTAATAATTTGACGACCCGCGTGACGGAGCAATCACCATAACGGTCTAACACGCAGTGGGTTCCGGATTCGATTCCCGGCCAGACAGATATCTGAATGATGAGTTTACATTTTTATTCTGGGTCTGGGTGTTTGTGTATTAGTCTTTGTGTATGGCATCCACGACACAGGTGAAAATCCTAGTGTGAGACTATTAGTATAGAAAGCCTTGTTAATAATAATAATAATAAACTTATTTGTCAAGTTTTATTTGAAGTACAGTTACTCTGAATGTTTCATAGATTATTTTTATTTTATGTACGTTCTATTAGATTATTAGGTCTACGTTTGAACTAAATCAAATATTTGTCCGAACCGTCCCACAAGCTAGCCCTAAATGATAATTTAATTTAAAATTCTTGATATGTGCAGATTCCAAAACAAAACATTAGATGTAGACTAGACGTATTTAGTGAAAGAAGTTTTATAATTAGAAATAAAAAATGAACGCATTTGATCTTTTTGAAAATTGAAAGAAGTAAAGTTTGAAGGTAGGTCCCTTTGTGTTTCAATTCTGGAGGCACTACCGCCACATCTATATCTGCCTTGTACCAACAGTATTCAGCGCTGATGTGTTCTGGTTTGAAGGGTGTGGTAAGGGGAAAAGACATATTCTAGGCGGACTAAAACCCCTCAACTTAGGGTCGGTCGAAGCGCTGCGGAGAAAACCCAAATGGGTGCTGGCGTGATTGACTTCAGGAGCCTCAGAATTTACGCCAACGGGTGGTTGATGCCATCTTGCGGAGCTTTACGGCATGGCTGCGGAGCAAGGGTCGAGTGACCTACCGTCTGACTCAGATACTCACCAGACACGGTTGTTTCGGTGAGTATCTGAATAGGATTCGGAGGAAAGAGACAGCTTTGTCGTAAGGG
>DWPW01000088.1:0-15285 GCA_018252015.1 Astraptes brevicauda
TTTATTTTTTTGTTTCATCACGAGAATTTCGCAGAAGGCGTATAAGGGTTTTAAGGTGGTGCCTACAACCCTTATTGATTAGAATCCGGCGGCAACAGCGCCACACTTATTTCTGCTTAAAAATAGCAGTGTTAAGCGCTGCTGTGAGCACAGCAGGTTCTGGTCACACCCTGGTCTGAAGGGTGTGGTACGGGAAAATTAATTACGAGGCGTTCCCATTCAGTCCTCAGGGATAGTAAAGTGTGGTCAACTTTAGGTAGGACTCTGATCTTATCTCGGGTTGATCACAATTGTCCATGGATGGCAGTCGTAACTTACCATCAGATGAACAGCATATAAGTACCGACATAAGAGACAAAATCCACATAGGCAGCAGCGTCTACCTATTTGACATAATATCTACTATAGTGCCTAATATAGGTACATGCCAGGCGGGGTGATTATTACCAAGTACTCCCAATAGGGGTGGCTTATGTCCAGCGGTGGACCTCAGAAGGCTAGTGGATGGCCTACCATCCAACGGAGTCTAATTACAATGAGTCCTAATCCTTTGTAGTTAGACTCCGGAAGCACTTGTCATATAGTCGTCTTTTTCTGCGTTATAGGAACAAAATCATATACTGTTGTGTTCTAGTGTAAAGATTGGATAAGAGGAGCCAATTTAGTTCTCAGATTAGCAATGCATCATTGATTACAGATATTCATAGGCCGCATGGACCTAATGTAATCAATATACCTTATTGGTTGTTTGTTACTTCAATTTTTCAACAAAATGCGATTCAGTTATAATATAAATTTGTATTGTAAAATGTAATATTCTGATGTAAGAAACTATATATGAACTAGGTCCATAAATTAATATTTTATGTATCTACTTTTTAGATCGACTAACAATGCTTTGATAAAGAAAAATCGTGTAATATTAATAACGTTTACCAAAATATGTATTATGTGTTCTGTAAATGTATTAACGTGATAATACTCTGCAAGCAATTTCGACTTCGACTTAATTAAAGGTCACAATCTCCGACTTAATTAAAGTACCTGTACTTTAGCGTTCTGTACTTTAAATTAATTTAAATTCAATAAAAATTAGAAAAATACAAAATAAAAATCACTAATCATTTAAAATTAATTTTAATATTTTTTAAAATTTTACTCTTTTAATCTTTGTTGACGCACTGCTGGGTATAGATTGTCTCGTGGTATTTCTATTATTTCCACTATTTTCTCAATATGACTGACCAATTTTCAAAATGAATTAAGTAATGAAATGAACTATTATTACCATGCAGGTTTTAAGAACGGAACAAGGAAACGGATTAGGTAAAGGTAAGAAAAACAAAAATAAAAGAGGTTTATAACATATTTTGACTATAATTCAATAGAAATGCAGATGGAAATAAAGAAACTTAAAGAAAAAAAATGTCATAAACAAGCTTTAGCCTTAATTTGTTTTGTCCGTAAGAGAATAGAGTAGTCATTTTTATTGAAAGATTAACTTAGATTGGAATTAAATTAAAAAAAAATTAAATACTTAATTACAACTCACATAGGTACTACATCTTTAAACTAATGCCTGTTATATTAAATGACTCATGATATTATATAACTAACATTAAGTTACAAGTAATCGTAGTTTAAATGTTCGTTTTAAATACAAAAGAAATTAAATAAATCAGCTTTAATGGTTTATAATTCGTAATGAACTGATAATAAATAATATTTGCGAACTTTATGAAAACGCTTAAAACTATACTTAACATTAGGTACAAAATTATTATCTTTTAGTGGTCACCATGCAGCGACTCCTTATGAGATGGAGAAATCTGACACTAATCACTATAGAAAATCTGAGGACACCCACATCCACATTCTATCTACAGACAATAATAATCAAACACAAAACCAACAATGGTTAAAATGCTATTTTATTGATAGTACAAAATCATAGATGCGACAGTATCAAAAATATCAACTGCTGGCCGGTACTAGGATACAATCGGTGAGGTCCCGAACATACCCGGTCGGTCGGTTCTATCAGAATTTCTCCTAATCACTTACATTGGTCCCTTAATTAAAACTTTAAACTTTGTTATATAAATATTATAAAATATCACACTTTAAATTCAAAGAAAAAAAAAAACTATTCTACGTCGAAACTAATCACTTAGCTCTGTCAAAGTACAAAAGTAATAACTGTGCCAATTTGAATATTTTATTCAAAAGGAGACAATAAATAAACATTCATTCTATCTTGGTCAACTAAAATTAAATATTATAATCGATTTATTTTTGTTATAAAGTAAAAGGCACTGATTGTGAGAGGCGCGCGCGCGGCGTGGAAGCGCAAGGGGAAGGGGGGTCCGCCGCCCGGCGCCTCTCCGCCGTCCTATATATTTTTTATTCATATACTATTAAAGTAGTAGCTTATATTCTCATACATGTATATTGGTACGATATCTCGGGAGTTCGGCGGGCGCATTCTCCGATTTCTGTCATTTTTTGCGTAGGTCCGGACGCGATCACGTCGTGCGCCGAAGCGAGAGGGACTCGAGAGTGCGGGCGCGAGGACGAAAAAAACAATCACCAAAACTTGAAACGGGTTTGAGCTCGCTCGCCCTCGTGCGACGCAAAAAGGAAAAATCCTCGCAGACGAGCCGCTTGAGGCGGCGCACCGCAGGATCGCCCCGTGCTTCTCGAGTGCTGCGTGATCGATAACTGGCTGTGTCGGTTGGCCTTCGGACACCGAGCGAGCATGCCAAGACATCGAGAAACACGGAACTTCGACAGTTATGCTGTTCGGAGATACATATATACAATTGCTTTTCATTATTTTTAACGAGAGAATGAAGCCAACAGCGCTCCCGAGGTCGGCGACGACTGATTCCATTTAACGTGTCTGGTAGCGTTGGACATCTGGTAGTGTAATAGTATGCCATAGAATCAGCCGAGCTGAGGGTATTCAGTAATCACTAATCAGTAACGAGCCACGTCCCGTCGACGCGTGCCTCGTCCGTATGCGGTGCGGCATCGCAGCTATAAAATAATTATTACAGTTAAAGAGACTCGAAATAAATAATAAATTATTACATTAAATCCTTAAATATAGATCACGAGCGCCTTCTCCCGGTACGGTACCGAGCGCGGATAGGCAGTACGAAATAAATAAAATGTTTCTATAATCTAACTTTACACAGACACCGCTCGGCGGAGGATCGCATCGGGAAGACTTCCGCGAGCTACACAATAAATATCTAATAATATAAGGTGCCATATACAAGTGCGTGCCGATAACTATAAGATGCATACCATTATATTCACACCGCAAACTTTCGAGACGCCAGTGTACACTAACTTTACAATATTACAGGGCAAAGTAGTAAAAGAACATCGGCAAACTGGAGATCATTCGTTGAGCGGGTGTGCGGGCGCGAGGCGCGGCGAGCGGGACGGCGCTCGGGCGCTGGTTGGAAGACGTCGAGTAGGCACTAAGGTGACGGACGATCCTTATACGCTACGCTCGGATTGTTAACTTAGGACTAGGCGGTCGTGCTGGTCTAGGCGATCACGAGATCGCCGAACGCCGACGAGAGGCGGTTGAACACGGGCAGTCGCTCCTCTTCGGGGTCTGGCGAGTGCGTGCGGCGGAATGCGAAGGCGGTGGCGTGAGCTGGCGGCGACATCGCGGGCGGAGAGTGCGGTGCCAGTGGCGATTGAGGCGCCAACGGCGAATGAGGGGAGCGAGGCGAGCGGGACCCGTCGCTCATGTAGGACGCCATCGAGCCGCCGGATGACAGCGACGCCAAGGAACCACCCGGGGACGGCGGCTCACGGCGTCTCGCCTCCTCAGCGTTGTGAACGAAATGGCATCTGGGTCCGTAGGGGCAGAAGCCGACCGAGTGGAACGTGCGGCAGAGTTCCGTTTTATACTTGGGGTGGCGCTGAAGATTGCGGAGTTCGCGTACGCCGTGAGCAAATTGGCACTTGTCGCCGTATTTGCAGACTCCCGCTTCCTCGAATGGTCTGCAAAGTTCGGTCTTGTAACGGCTGGTGGCGGGCGGGGGCGGCGCGGGCTCGCTGGTGGTGCGTTCGAGGCGACGATGTCCAAGACGGTCGAGGAGGCCGGCGAGGGCGCGGTGTGCGGGCACTGAGGCAGCTCTCGCCAGCGCTGGATGCTGCTCCCAGCCGACGCCGTTGGAGACGGTGCCGGTGCCGACGGGCCCCAGTGCGCCGTTCAGTGTGGCACTCATCGTCTGCACTGGTCGAGTTTGGTTCTGTAATAGAAGATAAAATATGGGTTAATTAAATTATATCAGGCATCTTATCCGTTAAAAATTGCTATATAATTATTTGTTCTGTCTAACAATGGCTTTAAAGTTAAAAAGTAATAATAATAAATTCGTCTCTAAAATGATCACATAGACTATGGAGTAGTGTTGGTTTTTATATATAGTTGGAAAAGTTATTGTTTAAATGCGAAACATAATTTTAACACGTGCAGCATCAAAAGACCCTTAGAGGCATAACAACAACCTCGACCCTTAATCGTAAAAGTACAATTTTTCCTTTTAAAAGTTCTCAAAACCATAGAAAAAACGTACACAATCTGGTGAGAAGGGTCGCGTACCTGCCGTAGTTAACAAAAAGTTCCCTAGTGGCTGGTTTTGTCATCTACCTGCTCGGGCACGTCTTCTATTTAAAAATGCCTTTAACGTTAAAATGTTTAATATTTCCAATTAACTGAGCCCTAAATAGGACTGTTAGATCCCCAGGGTGAGTCGAATTTTAATGGCTTCGGCCGTCCGGCATCCTGTCGTGAATTATTTATTTCGGTAAACATCCCCGGCTCCACTGATATTACATGACGTGTTCGGGTTGTAAAGGAATTGTTTAAAAAAGATGCTAATGCGGGGCTTTCTTTTGTTTTACAGATCGTCGAACTTGGCTAGAAGACATCACCATAACAATGCTGGTTGTCCACGTGAGAGGCAGTTTACATGGCACGCAGTAGTCACAAGCGCGGTGATTGTGCACTATTGTTCGCCGAGTTGAGCGCGGCGTCGCTCACTGCGAGCGTTCGCGTCCGTTCCTTCTCACACATGTGTTTTATTGGATACTTGTAAAATACCTCGTATTTGACATATTTTATGATTGCACCCAACACAGGGATCTTGGCAACCGACCTGTCTTTGTAAAATCTACTGTGCAATGCAATATGTATTTCTGTTTTCGTTTAAATAATAGATTTAGACCAAAGTGTAACTAACACGCTTGTATTATGATATTTCAAACTATTTTCTATGTTGGCGTCCGTAGTATTTTTGTAATAAAATTACTAAACAATTGCGATAACTATAAATTACCTGCAACATGTCATTTGTAACATTAAGTGAATGTAACTGATTTCGAAAATATGTTTGTGAGGTGCAAGACCCGAACAAGACTTAAGATGTTATTTTGAAAATTACTTGGAGGAACTTTCGACAGTGAGAATAGATTTAGAGCGGTGACAAGATGAGAGGTACGAAGGTCGGATAAGAACGCTACACGGAACATAGGCACTATACATAATGTATGATACCGCATCTCGTATGCGGCCTCAATCGATGTGAATGACACGTCATTGTATATTCTATTCGCCTCTGCCTCGTCCGGGGCTCGTAAACACGCAAACACTTGTGTTTTGGAATACAACAAATTATTATGCTGAGCTATCGGTTATATACCAATGTACGCAATCGCCTTGAGCCGTTGTCGCTGTATTGTAATTATATTACAATTTACAAGTAGTAACTTATAGTATTTGCCATCCATGTCCCAGCAGTTTAATGTAAACAGTCTACCGGCGAGCATCCTAAAGAAACACATTTTATTATTATGTATCGCGCTTACAAGTGAACGGAAGGCAAACAATTACACACGAATGCTTTTAGTGGTGCAAAAGTATCCATTGTTGTCTTAGTGAGCAATGCAATAAGTAACAAGCGATAGTAAATGCTGCGCGCCACGTTTGCGGCTGTATGGGAACTCTAGAGTTAATTGACTCTCGTTTAAATATACGTAGAATATACGAAGTACCGAAGGTATATGCAGTTAGGCACACGAACGACGTTATAAGGTATTTTTGAAACTGACCGCTTCGTAGACAAAAGACGTCGTTCTATTCCGAAAACGTCAGAAAGCGTAGGGAATTTATGGTGTACAATATATTCCTGTCAGAGGAAACAATATGGACTTCGAGACGTCAAAGGCGAAAGTGTAGCAAACAAACGAGCTCGCGGCTCATTCGCGGGTGAAATGTTGCAGTGAAAAGCCAGGGGTTAAATCCGCGGCCGCCAAGTGTTGAAGGAAAACGGTGACTGAAGCGTAATTAGAGAGTTATCAGAGCGGAACATTGGTTAAGCGCTGCTTTCCATCGGACGTTGCGCCCGCGCAACAGAGCTCCAGGGAAAATTGTAATCACTGTCGATTTCAAATGGCCGCGGTTGTTGCGTTCGAAACTAAGGGCAATCAGAGGCGAACCGCCTCACGGGCGATTGCGGGCGTTTATTATAATAACGTACCCATTATCCATTAGCCCGCTCCGACACCACGCCAACAATTTACACGTATGCCGCGCAAGAAACTAATAGAGGGTGTGTTAGTAAATACCATTTTGAGTAATACTTATTAGTGTAGTGTAAGAAGTTTCCAAAGAGCAGAGTCAGGCTTCATATGTGACATTTTTATTAGCGTGTGATTGTGTCACGTTGCCGGTTCGATCGCTTCCATTTGTTTGTCCTCTTCGTTACCTGTTAGCGATAAGTTCCATAATGGCATAATGTTTAAAACAATGTTAAAACTACCATACATTTGAATATCACACCTATCAATAATTTTAGGCTTCACGGAATTTTCTTAGCAAGTCGTTTTGTTCTGGTATTAACGCATTTTTTGTTTTCCATTACCGTCTGGTAATGGACGGTACTTAACGATGACACAAGCTTCCAAAATTACCGACAGTTTATGAATATTGAAGAGTAAACGTTGGTGGGCTATTCAGAGATTTATTGCGAACAGAGGCCAACGACTCAAGATAAGGTCGCGTACGCACTAGTAGCGTTTACGTTAACAATTTAAAAGTAACGTTTAGTTTTAAAATTACATAAGTGTTTTATAACATCGGTGCAGCAGGAGGCTACGTAATCGACACTAGCATAAGAGATACCGCCGTAGCTTTAACATGCACTCGGTGCATCCAAGCTGACCACGACACGGTCTTAGGTGCATAGTTTGTATCTGCGTAGTAGATACTAAGTACCTAGTCAATCGTAGTCTTGCGACATTCGTATGTGCATACATAGTTAATCGAAATAGCATTGCGTTGTTAAGTAAAATATATAGGTATAAAGAATCTGTTAAATTATTAACTACCTACTATTTAATTTTTACTTTATAATGATTCGCCATTCGATGGATTAATTTTAATGATAAATCAAAATAAATAAATACGAAATTGAGTTTTAATTAATTAATTAATGATATTATTATGTCTTGAATAAATATCAGAAATTAAAATAGAAATAATAAACATTAAAAATTAAAATAAAAACATAAGTACCGATTAAACTGATAGTTCATCAACCTTTCCGTACTCCCCATAACACCACATGACGAGTACATACATACGTATGTTTACGCATGCAATCAGAAAAATTTACACCTTATTATTGTTGTCAGTTGAGTGTGTGCGAGGTTCTGCTAAAATTGATATTTTTTCATAACACACGAGGCCAACGGCATCATGTTAACAAAGAAATACGGAATCAGGTTACTGGTTTCAGCGGTTTTAAAACGGTAAAGAGAACGAATTTAACAATCGTTATAATATTAGGCTAAGACAAAGCGGTTGGGAACATACATTTTTTTCTCTTGTCTGTCAGTCGATTTTTGTATTTTTTTTACTTCGTTTGGTAGCTGTTGACGAGCCTGAGTGGCGATCAATATTAAATTAACAAAATAGTTGAGAATTTATAACCCAGTTCCCCATTTAACTTCCGATCAATATTTTTATTTTACTTTGTCGTCCGACATCTTTTCTTTTTTGTTTTGGTAGCCAGAAACGAGGTTTAGTGTTACCAATAAAAAAAAACCCAACAAATAAATCATTAAGCTCTAATTTAGACCCCAAAGAGACAAGTACCTACTCGTAAGTAGTTAAGATAATTGTTCATAGACAATAAAGGTCCCGTTCGTAAGCGTAAGCTCGAGTCTTTCGACTAATCGTTTTAAATCATAATTTAACATGGCGGTTGTTTTATTAGGGCATGCTGCTTTTATACATGATTTCCTGTAACACGATACGACGAGAATGAACTCGAGCCATCATGGAGACTGTCTCGCGACAATTGATACAACGACGTAACACAAACAAGAGGATACTCGTAGCTTAATTGAACGTTAATTGCTTCTAATCAAATGCGTTCTATATTTAAATGAACTTTTAATGGCTACGAACGTCTTGGCGATCATATACGCTGGATAATAATCGCTTGATATTTGGACGAAAGAAGGAATGGTCAATGTACTTGCGTCAAATTGCAAAATAATAAAAAATGAAAATAAATGAAAACGAGAACCACAGTTCATAAAGCAATCATTTTGTAACTAAATGGCTCAATAAAGAAATATACGAATTAAAGCTATAGCCCCTACGGAATTTAAAAAAGTAAATTTTAAGTGATACAGGTCATATGTAGTTATACGGCGGTATGCTCATATGTAGATATTTGAATGTCCTCTTAGAATTACCAAGAGAGTAAGTGCTATTAGTAGTAACTACTAGGAACGACAATATACAACAGGAATTGATAATGTATATAAAGAAATTTATAGCCCTCAGGGAGTATTTAAAGGCAAGATTAAATAAACATTAAGCATTAAGATTACAAACATGAACTTTAAATGGGCACTTCAACACTATCGGTTCGCACATTAGCACAAGTTATTTCTCACTTAACATTTTATTATCTTACATTGTCATACGGGGTACAACGATATGAACTAAATAAACGGCAATCAAAATTGATCCATTTCTCTGAGGAGCAATCCGAGGGTCTTGTCGATTGGTCCCATCATGTTTATTGAATGATTGCGCGAAAATAACGACGAGATGCCGTGGTCCCCTCTGCAACGTCTCACCAACAACCTCCCAATAATGGCAATATAGGCATTAACCTTTAAGTATTTCACTCGCCCCCTTCGCCTTGTATAAAAATATTGTTTATTATGATTTGCATATAAGGAAAGCAGATGGTCTTGGCGAGAACAAAGTATCTGTTATATTCCTTGTATATTAATAAAATTCTCGTTCGGTGGTATTCGTACTATTTAAACAAGTGATAAATACGTAATTAGGAGACTAAACACGTGACGCTGATACAAACATTTGTTAGCTAATGTAATATTTTCGAAGGATTTCGTGTCTAGTTATTTTATAGTTTTGAAGTTACAGAGCACGAAATCGATATCTGTCACCAACTTCACATAGAACAATTAAAGCCGTTCACAGATGCGTAGCCACTTTTGAGGAGTCAGATTATGCTTGAAAGTTAATACTTCTAACCCAAGAACTACTTTAACGTTAGAAAGTAATCTTGCCGTGGTAATACTCTGGTCGAATCGCAGAGGATCTTATTTTAAATAACAGTTTGGAAGTTCGCAAACGAGTCCTACAGTAAGTGGTCACTGCAGCCCATGGCCATCTGTAATCAACTCCAGATAAGGTCAAAGTCCTACCTAAGGTTGATGGCAGATGCGTTGCTACCCGTGAGGACTAAGTTGAAACGCCTCGGATATGTATGTCGCCCTTACAATACCTTCAAGACCAGAACACAGCAGCCCTTAATACTGCTGTTATTATGCAGAAATACTTGTAGAGATGGTGCCACCGGAAATGAACCACGAAGGGTTCCTCTACCGTCTATTCCCTTTTATATCCTTCCCTGCTATGGGTTCAAGTTGAACGTTGGGTTAAACTCAAAATTACAGTATACGTGTTCAGTTAACATCCTAAACAATGGTTATTACAACATTATGATTCAGTCGGTGACAGTGCGCAGTAACCGATGTCTGGTAGTACAGTTATTGTACAAATGACGCATACACCACAACTGGACACAACTGTTCTAGATATATAACAAAACTCTCGACGTTTATACTGTGATTAAATGAAATAACAATAATAAATTGTACACCACATCACAATAATGCGACTGCTGGAGTATTGAAGTTAATGTTTTATTTCCTTTTATTTTTGTGTGATTTTTATATATTTCAAGCAGCAGACAGACATACAGGCATTTGAAGCCAATGTTGTGCCATTAGTATACTGGCGATAAATATTTATTTTGGCTGTACTCCATTGTACTCCTACTATCTTTAAAATATTTGTATTCTAAAAGTTATGTCATTAAATGAGCAATTTTTTCAGTAATTTCAATAAAAAGCCGCCAATTAATGGCAGAATTGCTAACTTGTTGTTAATTAAAAGAAATACATCCTTATAATTTTATCTTTATTCAATTGAATAACTCCTAACGCAAATATTTAGTCTAAAAGCTACATCCAACACTCTCAAACAATATACTAAATTGAAATTATAACACAGTAATTACAGTCTCAAATTAAAGTAGTAGTGACAATTTACAACGAAGCAGTGCCCTCCCACAAAGACTAAAAAATGAATAGAAACATAATTGGAATGAACATTTGTTAATTACTTGCGCTGGGGAGCGATTAATAGACATTTATAGCCAACGAGACGTATTAAAATATTGAGGACAGGTCTATAATGTGGCGTTGAATTGAAACTGGTATTTTATAGGCGTCAGCTTATCTGTAACTTTAGATAGGAAGTTTTAAATAGCGCTTAAATAACTTAACTTTAAAACAGGTATATTATAAAGGTGAAAGGTTACTAAGTGATGCTCTCATTCGGAATAAAACACAGAAATACATCTTTATTAAATTTTCATAAAAACAGGATAAGAACACAGTACAGAGAAATATTATTAGATTTGTTCGTTTTATTAAATGACAAAAAATGAGACCATTATTAATTTCTAAGCATGATTTGATTTATTTACTTTGTTTTTATACATAGATCTATTACCCCAACGTCATAAATTATAATTACATCAAATTATTATCCTACACAATTAACGCGCTATCAACAGTACTTGAACTAATTTAAGTCCATTAAACCTTTCCATCAACTTTTCATATTTATTCAGCCACATCATTTGGAAAATTTGTCGCGTTACAAGCCTATAAGCAACTGTAGCATTCGTAAAGTAGAATATATTTGACGTCGGGAGCACTCTACGTTATCTAGAGATTACCCACAGTGACTGAGGAATATTATACATAGTTAGCAACTGTCAGATGAGTAAGACCGGACGCGCGGCGTACATCGCGCATGCAGATGCCCGTGCGGCGTGATTGCAATACACGAGCGAGCGGCTATGGTAAAAATGCCATCACATGTCGCTCGCTCATCTTTATTTGAATACCAACCGAACGATTGTTTCTGGTTATTATTTATACGAAACAATAGAAACGTATTGTGTTCAGAATCTCCGAGCAAACAGGAAATCACGTAGACTTATTTCGAGAGAATCATAATGTGGACATCGTTGTTAGGCGTTTAATTTAATTCTACAACATATTAATTACGAGGACCACCGCGCGATGCATGGTATTCAATATTGTTGTGTTAAGTTCATTGACTTATATGGTAGTTCAGTAAAACAGTGAACAATTATGATTATGTTTGAAAGATTATATATAAGAACAAAGAATATTTATTTATGGGAATAGACTGATTATTCCGACGTATTAGTAGCAAATCGGCGAACGTACGTATTTGTACCATTACTGGTGCCGATATTACAATAGATATCTGTGACCATTGGTCAAGACAGGGGTCATACATGAAATCGAATATGACGCTGCTAGATAGAAATAGATTTACCTAGGAAAGTGTCACCGTATTTGGACCACAATTCACTACAAAGAGCCACTTTTCTTAAGACCATGAGTCAAAATATTATTACAAAAGTCACAAAAAACTATATTTAATCTCTCATTTAATTACCATTATTATGATTTAAAGAACAGTAACTAACTCATTATACGTTTCCGTTAGTTGGTTACGAAGGAAAAATATAAGGAGTTAATAGGTACATATTAATTCAAATAATTTCCTCTTCGTTGCACACACACCCTTTGAAATTTTGCAATTGATCAGCAGGCTGACAGATCAAACTTAGTTTCAAAACCAGTTTTTATTTCTTAAATAGGTAATTCCTACTTAGGTTTTTTTTTTACAAAATCTGTATTGCTCTAGCCGCTACAACAAGAAGTACTAAAAATAAAAAGAAGCTAATAATAAAATGGGGTCGTCATACAAGAAACCGATATTTTTGGCGGTTTTCGCTTTATCTATTGAACCGTAATAGGTACTTACCTACTTGATATTTTCAACATGTACACGTTTTTACATGTACATGTGTGTAAGTATAAAATTTTATAGCAGTTATGATAACTAATTAAATAAAGGATTTTAAAAATCATGGTACGGAGCCCTCGTTATGCAATTCGACTCGCACTTGACCGATTATATTTTATTGCGCGCACGCCATAAAGCTCGCGGCGACGTGGAGCGGCCGGGTCCGGGCAGACTGCGGAGCCGTAAAGCGAGTGTCAACAAAGCGCTTCGTTCAACTCGAGCGTGTTTACCCCTCGGCCGCTCAAAGCAGAGGATGCACGTCCCCCGGTCGGGCCGCTTTTAGCACCTCCTTATTTATAGATGCAACAACACGATGCCCGCCGCTGATTTGCAGAACTGAACAAGTAAACACTGTTGATCACGAGCCGTCGGTCAACAATGGCTACGCTTGCACTGTACGATTCATTAATAAATTCGAGTGACGGTGGGTTTGTAATTTAAAAATAAACACGCTTATAAAACCACGCGTTTATTTACTTGACACTTTAATGTAATTGATGGCATTTCATTTGTTGCTTGCGCGTTTCCCGCGTTATAAGCTGTGAAACGACGGCATTTACGGAGAATCTGATTTTTTATCGACGAGATGAATCAGCTCCAAACATTTCATGTTTTTTAAAGACAAAATTTTATATTCACATCAAGCTTATTATTAAAGCAGACATCCAAAGCTGCTTATAAGTTATTCTCATTAATTAAACGCGTATAGTCAAATGCGCGTGACGATGACGCTTCGTTTCCATAATATTAAAGAGTTACGGGCGCCGTGACATCGTCATTAGCGGCCATCATTAGAAACATATATCAGTGGCCCTTACGTCAACCAGATCCATGGTAGCTGCAATTCCTTTGTCCACATCATTTTTTATTGTTGCGTCACGCTACCGACTACACTTTCCCTGTGAATTGTATGACGTGACTCACACAGAGATTACAAAAAGAAAATACTCTATGACTAATGCTTATTTAGCCCTATTGTGTTCTCTGTAACTTCGATAGACTGCACTACGTTTAGAAAGTTCCAAAAACACGTTAAATAACGTAAAAGTGGACTTGTTATCAGTGTATTTGAGTAGTAGGAACGCTAAAACAGTGTTGTCAGGACGTAAATATTTAACTAATGGGGCATTGTTCTCAGCGGCAATTACAGCAATTGTTAATTTGTTTTTGTTAACATACATGTAGGTAAATAATGCAGAACAGGTTTCGAATGAGCGGCGGAGCCTTTGCTTCTGTAAGCTGAGATTACTGATACGAGTATCTTTGGGTACGTTTTGCGTGAGAGAGCATCCGACTACATTATTATTACTTGGCCTTACCGAACGACTTCGTGCGCGAATTATATATTTTTTACGAAGTATGGAAACTGGTACGCGTAATTAGGTACATGTATGGTTGTCCCTGTAGTCTCGAGACCAGAATAGAGCTACGGTATCCTCTGCCTGTCGTAAGAGGCGACTAAAAGAGGGCTACCGGGGTCGAAAAGCTCGTGGGAGCTCGAAACGCCTAACCAGCGACTCCGAGAAGGACAGCAGTATTTGTGGCCGCATATTGTCATAAGCCCGTGAACGTCTTGAACAGCGTCATTACTTTTCCGGGTAGCGCCCAACAGAAGCGACGCGTTCAGAGGACTCCGGTTGCATTCCGTTGGAGCGCCGAGGAAGGCCACCGAGGAAGTTTTAGTGCGGTAGAAATCCTACATAACTCGGTATCTCACCCAAGGCACCGTGCTGCCTTTTAAGTTTTCCCCCACGTCAACAAAAAAAGGATACAAGTATGATAAAACTGTTTAAAATAACAAACATCACATAATTGAATCCCTACACGATAGTATCTTATATCCTCGATCCCATTAAATTACATAAAAAATACTGTGTAACACAAAAATTATAAAAACCAAAAATAAGCTTTTTATGGGGTTATGCGGGTTCTTTGATGAATTTAATTCATAGTTTACATAACCTGGGAAAAACCACCCAAAAATCAGTATTAAACTATGAACTATTGTGAATTTCTCTTATACTTAGGACAATACACAAAAATGAATATTAAATTGCATTGCGTGTTTTACTACTTTCGAAATAAACGTGTTCCTCCAGAAACTGAAATGTTATAGCTACAGTAACCTTCTATAATACCCTAACAGCAGGTCTTATACGACCGCATGTTTTATTTGTAAGTAACAAATACAATCTTTGATTTTATTTATTTAGATGTGTGCACAAGTCTCGTACAGATAAGAGCAACTGACTCACACTACACACTTGCTGTAGGCGACTCAATTTAAACAACGAAGACACTGTCCGACTAGCAAAGAGTGTGTTTGACTTGTTAGTGCATCGACATTGCAAGGTCAATATCATTGTGTCATAGCTTTTTTAAGAGGATTTCATTAAGTCTGCACGTAAGGTTGTAAGTGCCGATTTTTGTTTATTTAAGTCTTTAGTTAATCTAAGTAATCTCGTTCACTTATATATGTGATGTGGTCTTAGTTCGCACTTTATAGCTATTGTACTTAAACATGGTAAATTACATTTTTGTTTCTAGATAAAACTAATTAAAATTAATTAATGGTTTTACCCTACTCATTAAAACTAAAGTAACAAAGTCTACTATGTCCCTTCATAAAGTATATCGATTGTATAAAATTGAAGATGACAGTTCAACTTACGGATGTTACTCCATCATCAACCAGGTATTCTGGGCTCACCTGCAATAAGACAAAATTGTGC
>DWPW01000089.1:0-15196 GCA_018252015.1 Astraptes brevicauda
TTTGACACATTTGAAGGTGGTAGAACCCGTTCTGGTTCGACTCCGGCGGCACCACCGTGCCACCTATTTCTGCCTTATAACAGTTGTCCTAAGAGCTGCTATGTTCTGGTTTGAATGGAGATATACTTATCCGAGCCGTTCCAACTTAGTCCTCAGGGATAGCACCGCATCTGTGGCCGACCTCAGGCGGGACTGTGATCTTATGTGGGATTGATTATAGATATCCGTGGGCGGGTGTGGCCACTTACCATCAGGGTGGGCTGCATCCTCGGTTGCTATTTCCATTACATAAAAAAAAACACATATCCTACACTACACTTTTAAATATTAAATTTAATTTGCATAATTGATGAAGATGAAAAGTCTGATTAAAATTAATTATTACTTCAATAGTCTTCATCCTGCTAACAACAGCTTCTAACACAGGTCCACGTGCATCATCATTTAGTATATGAACTTCGTCTATCAAGAATAACTTGACCACTTCCACTAGACCCTTGTGGTCCCTCCATCTCCGTGTCAACATGTCCCATTTCTCTGGCGTTGTTATTATTATCCTATTTAATAGTTAAATCGTTTACATTACAATTTTAGTAATTAATACTATTTATGCGTTCAGTGATAGCCTAATGGTTGACACTCGGGATTTCAATCGAGGGATCCGAGGTTCGAATCGCAGGCATGCATCTCTGATTTTTCAAAGTTATGTGCATATTATAAATTTATCATCACTTGCTTTAACGGTGAAGGAATATATCGTGAGGAAACCTGCATACCTGAGAGTTCTTTAAAAACAGTTCTCTAAGCTTTGTGAAGTCTACCAATTCGCGCTTGGTCAGCGCGGTAGACTATGGCATACACCCCTCTTACTCGAGAGGAGATCCGGGCTCGGCAATGAGACAATAATGGGTTCACGACATATTTTACCATTTGATATGAACTTTGTCTTATTTCAGAATCTGTCACTTGGCAGCTATAAAACTTGGTTTAAATATTTCTGTACACCGGAAACTGTTTATTTTAGCCAACTGCAGTACAAAGAGGGTAGTCTTTCAAGCGTGTTTCTCTGTTTGTTCGTATGTATCTATTTGTATGTAAGTTTGTATTTAATTTTATATTCCTCTTTAGCCTAACCATTTTAAATGATTTAAGACTATGAGTTGTTATATATTTGTATTTAGATTGGTGTTTTTGAATTTACTCACTTGTATGGTTTCAGCTGAGGGAACTCTACGTTAGTATCTCCAGTGACTTCGATACAGAATAATCCTAATCTAGTGAATTTTGGATACCACTCTGTCAGTCGTTCTGTACATAATGCTTTTACTGGAGCCACTATAAAATATTATTATTAATAATATAATACAAAAATGATAAATATTATTACACATTGTATTGTTATCAATACAACAATACTTTTAAATAATAGTTTATTTAAATAGTAAATATTTTATTTGGATATTATAAATACAAAATAGAATTAACTAAAATCAATACAATACTTTTAACGTATCGTAATTTAATATTCATATTAGACTTGCCACGTTTGGTCCATGAGTCAATCGGTCATTTTTGCTTAGAACGAACACCGAAGTGTGAACAAAACTTACCTTTGGTAGTTCAACTCCGGACTTCTGGAGGCATCACACATAAAAAGTATATGTCTTATAAGATTAGATTTTACTAGTGATATTTTTAGAACGGTAGGCATACTTATCTGAGTGAGCTTAGTCCTTAGGGGTAGCAATGTATCTGTGGGTGAGATCAGACAGGACTCTCATTTGGGGTTGATTACAGATGTCTATGGGCGGCAGGAGCCACTTGCCATCAGGTGGACCGTATCCTCGTTTAAAACTGCTGTAATATGAAACAGGTAGCATAAAATGAAATACAATAAAGAAATAAAATCGGTAAGGATGATGTGGGGTAAAAAATTCTATTCTAACAACGAATAATGATATCAATTCAGAATGAGAATTTCGTTAGTCTAACTGTATATTATTTTGAAATCTTCTGTGTAATTTTTGTCTTCCATCTCCATTAGCAGTTGCACTATAGCCATTTCGAATACAACTGTTTTACCAGAGCCTGTGGGTGCGCACACGACCATGGATTTATCTGAAATGTCTTAATAAGTTCATTTTATTATAAAAAAAAACATATGAATTTATATTATAAAAGCAGCGAAGATAATTTATTTTAACGGTATTAGCAATTTTATGTGAACAAGTATTATCTGTACATATCTATAATATACCTATTATCGAATATTTGGTATATTGAGTGAACTCACAATCAAAACAAATATTCTCGCCACATACTCAAAGAAAGTATTAATTAAAATCTGGACATAGCATCTAAGATATCCGCAGATTTAAATAATGTCTTAAGCAATTAGGCAAGCAATCTATAAAAATACCTGAATATAGCGCATCCTCAATAACACGAGACTGTACTAGATTAAAATATGGATATGTAAATATATTTCGGTATTTGGGATCTGAAAAAAGTAAACTAGGTATAGGTTCCTTGTAACATTTTTTTTTAACATGAGAAGATTATTTAAAAACCTTTTACATTACCTATTTCGTCAATGCTTCGAAATTCGCCTCGTTGTCCTATATGTTTAGCGGGGCGAATACTTGGTGCATCATTCCCACGAGCACCTTGTTCCTCATTCTCCAAACTTTGAGAGGAAGGCAAAGAGATTGGTTGTGAATTGCCTATTACGTCATTATCTAAAAAATCTGCAAAATTTGTACTGGAAAAAGTTTACAGAAAGTTTATAGAAAACATAAATATTTTATTCTTAAAAATATTAATAGATAGTATAAACTTATAACATGTTACATTTCTGGTAGGAAGCTCATTATTCCCAATTAATTATTACTCTGAATATTACGGTATTTAGATTTGTTGAAGCGGATTCATTCTTCATTACAATAAGAAATCTAAATTACCCGCCAATCGCCATATATGTCACTATTGACAAATATTAATCATCACTACGCAATTATGCAAAGATAATTGAATCATTATGCCAATAAACGATATAGAATTTTACACAACTTACAAGACAGCATGACCCCAGTTTAGAAAACACGTATGAACGGATAATACCTGCCTCAAAATAATTTTAATGGCGTTATTTAAAAGTAATACTAACCGATCTAAGTACTAAATCGCAGATAATCAACTTCTTTCTGTAATCGATTTCAAAACAAAAAGTGACATGGACAACACTATACACTAACCATTCCTATAATTTCATTCAATTTCAAATCTCGGTCAGTCTGTCATTCTCAATTTTCAATCCGTCAAGTCGAAATATTTTTTGGAAACGTTTTCCTCAATTTTTTTATTTCGTTCGTATCGTAAATGAATTGAAGCATGTATTATAGTGAATGTGATTAAACTATTATATTTCATAAAATGTAAGTGCCATTTTAAAGCAGATACTTTTAAAACATATTTTTCTAAGAATAACGATAATCTGATTTCCAGGGAATCTCTAAGGGATTACGAAAATGCTGACACTGTAAGTATCGATACCTTAATGCTAGAAGAAATAATTCAAGGAGAGAGAGCTCAAGAAATCTCTGAACTAAGCACGTTGTGTGATAAAGTCAGTTTCCTTCACACGAGTCTGCTATACTACAGAAATGCGAAGACCAAAATGGGTGCTGTTTGCTACGACGCGTGGAAAACCCTAGTTAAAAGGATAGGAGGCTCCCCAAATACCTGGAAGGATCTCGGCTATCTTCTGGGAATAGCTCAAGATGATTTAAATGTAAGTTTACATGACTACATATTTTTTACAACTTTTTCCTCTTAAAACTGTTATTGCATTTCTAGATAATTTCTGCTGTAAACAAAGAGCTTATCATTACCTTATACTCGTTTTATATCATAAACATGTTTTTGTGAATAAATTATGTTTGAATAATAATCTTAAATGTATTCAAATGTAAGTTACATTCAATAATTAATGTAACTGTATTGACTATAAAGGCTATATAGAGTCAATTTTTCAAGTGTGTTTGGTTGACCAAGTCTGTTTATTTTATTATAAGAAAGCAATAAACAAGCATTCAGTTTACACAATGGCAAGTGGCTACTTACATCTGCTGTAGACATCTGTAATCAACCTCATATGATAAGAGTCCTACTTAAGAAGACTGAGTAGGAAGGCCTCGGTTAAGTATGTCTCCCATACCCTTCAGACCAGAACACAACAGTGTTTAACATGGCTGTTATTAGGCAGAAACAGGTGTGGCAGCAGTGCTACCAGAGTCAAACCACAATGGATTTTACCACTTTTGACTGTAATAAATTTAAACTGTAAGGAATAGTAAAAATGTAAAATTATTATTTCAAAGGATTTGATTCTCTTACTTACTGACTGATTGCACAAAAAATGTGTATTGTGATTAAACAAACTCATTCAATTTATAGCTATAAACATTATTCGAAATTGTAACATTGCAGTTTTAGTTTATATCAAAATTGGCCTCATCCTTTCACAATTTTTCACTGAATAATTTCAAATTTAGCTATCCACATTGAAAAATTCACCGTATATGTTAATGGCATGATGATGAACACATATATAGAATTAATGTGTGTAAATTTTCAGTACATTGCAAATTCTGTAAAAGATGATCCAGCTGACATAGTACTGAAGGTGTTTATGCAAAATGAAAAGGCAACTCTAGACAAGATAGTGAATGTATTGATTCAAATGCAAAGGTATGATATATTGAAAGCAATTGAAGAACCTTTTTGTGACCTATCCCAGTGTTTCAGTAAGGATGATAGTGGCTATCAAAGTGAAAGGAGTGATGGACAAAGGGAAATAGTCACTTTCACGAAAAATCTTTCCAATGATCTACCACCAGCATTAAGTAAGAAATATGTAATTAAAGATAAGGACTCGAATAGAAATTGTCTGAGACCACCACTGAAGGCAGATATTGAAAAAATTGAAAACGGTTGTCCAATTTTGTTCCTAACGTATGCTGCAGATGGATTAGATACAGCAATAAATGTTCAAGAATTAGTTAATAGTTGGGTTGATATTCCTGTCTCAGTAATAACCCTTAGTAACAAGAGAGATGAAGTATACCAGAATCCGGAGAAATTTATAAGAGAATATTTTGAAAAGGTAAATAAGTACAAATATATTCTTTGTATTGTAAAACATGTTATGAAAGAATTTAAATACCATCTATGAAATGTTTATGTAAGTGATGTATAGCGATAAAAAGTATTTAATTTGGCAACTATTTTGGTTAGCCTTTGATAGAGTAAATGCAAACAGCAGTTGATGGTCAATGACCCAGGAGGTAGTTCATTTATAGATCAGTCGATTTTCATTATATAAACTTTCACGATTTGGTAGAAATCCAATATGCCAACCATTAGAGGGGGGAAGGTGCCTATCCCTGCCCCTTTTAATGGTGCTTTTGCTTAGTGTTCAATAACAAAAAAGTATTGTTTACTTGGTTTATGTATTTTAATAAAATATTTTTTTCAGGCTGATTTCATAGTACCCATTATAACATCTGGATATATAAACCAAATAAGATCACACACACCACAGGTTCCAAGTACAAATGATAATTTGGATTTTAAATACGTCAATTTCATTTACAATCTGATTGTCAATCATTATATTCATGCAACAGGATGCCTCAATGAAAAAGTAAGGAGTGTGCTGCCACTAAACGCAAATGTAGATGTACTGAGGGAAATTACTATGTATCCCGATTTATTGCCTTGGACATATGAAGGAAATTTTGATGAACAATTTAAAGCATTTTTGAACAAGGATAGTTCATGACTATTTTAGCTCAAAAGTGAGAATTTAAATATTTTTCCTGTTATTTTTTTAGGTTCTCCATATCAAATTAATTTTAATTAGGTAATTATATTAGTAAAATTTTGCTGCAGTGTTTAGTGTATATTTACAGACATTTGGAAAAATGAATCTGATTTACATTTTAATTTATTTAATGTGGTATTTATACACTTTTACTGCCATGTAATATAAGGCTATTTATATAGCTTTACCGTATTTTCTTGTGTGAATTATAAACATGGTCCAATGACATATTATTAATAGTTTTTAAAATTATGTAATATGAAAAGAAACTGAAAACCTTAGGATATAATCATTAAAAGTGTATTTTAAATATCCAATTATAGTGATAATAGGTTTTTTCTTTCACACTGTTACAAATATTTCACTGTGATGTCATCAAGCTTAGGTCTCAACTTTCTTGCATGGATCCTTCAATGTTTTAACTTCTTAATGAAGGAAAGTATTATACTATGGCATCTAAACCATTGGTGCCAGTCTAAACAAATTTATATGTTTTATTAGAATAATTTACATACAGATGCAATTTTAAAATGCATGCAATATTATAATATACTAGTAAGGTATCTTTAAGAGTACTGTACCTATTTAATGTTTGTTATTTATATAAGATTTTTATACTTGCCATATCATGTATTTTTGTATACTCTTATTAATTATTAATATATTAAGAATGTTTTATACTTTTTATCAATTGACTCTAAATTTGTATTTCAATAAAAATATAATTAATTGATAAATTATGATTGTCTTTGTTCCCCATTTCTATTATATTTATCTCAGGACAGTAATTATTTAATTTTCCATAACTATGTACGTGTAGTTTTTATTTTGAATGTCTGGGTACATTATTTGAGTAAATACTTGGAATTATAGGTTATCAGTAAAATTTGCAAGACTATAAATAAAAGGCTTTCGTGACCATATACTTATTTATTAAAATAACTAACCAAAACAATACAGTAAATAGTATAGCATATAGATGATACTTGTAATACTCATTAGCTTGATAGTAGCTTATATGAAATACTATATTCAAAGTTGTTCAATTACACCTTTAAATATTAGTCTATAAATATAAGTCTAATAAAAAAGAACATTTAATACATATTGTTATGAAAATATTAAAGAAAACACTTAAATACGATATTATTCTAAGTTGCCAGTGTCGTTATACAAACATTTTTCGTATATATTAATACTAAGCAAGAGAATGAAATCAGACTTGATGAAATGCTTTGGTGCATGGAACTTCATATTTGGTGCAGTAAGAATGATGATCCAATTAAAGCGTTCACACCAAAGCAGGTAGTCAGATGCTATTTTGCAGTTTCCCACCTTTCTACTGACATTCAACTTCCATTCATACTGAACAGGCAATCCACTACTGTTATTAATGACCTAGTTTGCTATGCATGCTATTACTAGGATAGATGTTAAAACTCAATCTGATAGTCCACGGATAGCAACTGACAATGTGTGCTGGAATGAATGCACACATAATGTTAGTAGATTCATCAAATTAATGCTCTTCATTTCCTTCGTCGGCTGTGCTGACATCATTGACGTCAATGCCTGTGTCATCATTGCCACAGTTTTGCAACTCCTCCTGGAAATTGATTGCTCTTGTAGTTGTATGTCTTGTATATTTAAATAGGTTTATAGTGACATTAATTTTCTATGTCAGACAACACAATTATCTTTAACTCTGCCTCAGAGGCATTACTAATAGTGCAAGGTGTATACTGTAACAGTGTTAAGACCAATGGGTGTGGTAGCAAAGCAAGGCACTCCACGAGCAGATCTGTTTATCTAGATTGACTTTTGTATCAACATAAAATCAGCTTTAAAATGGTTAGTTAGTAAAATATTACATTGGTGTTTCATAATTCATAAGGATATGGCAGGAGTACACTGCAAAACCACAAACATATGTATAATTAAGCAGATTTCTGAGCTAAAAACTATTGGAATTCTGGAACTTACTTTGAATACTTCTATAAAGCTGTTAGCCTCCTCAAGCATAACTTTGTACTTGGCATTCTCTTCTTTCAAAGCTTCAATTTCTTGCCGAAGTTTCTCATTTTCGTCCAATGTTTCTTCTAGAGCTTTCCTGTGGTATAAATTAAAGTGCTATGATATTAACTTGTCACCACCATCACTTATATTTATTATTATATTATTAACATGTAACATAGTAGAATTTTGTAGCTATATCATGTTTCAAATTAGTTCCAGTCTATGACCACACAACAAATATTAGATATTTGTGACAAAGAGGTGTGCATGTGAAATGTAGTAACTACTTAAATAAAATAGATGCAGTTGAATACCTGTTCCACATAAATTTTAAAGTGTGTATTATTTTTTTTATTTTAAAGTTATCTTGAATTTACTGTAACTTCTAGCTACATAACTCATTATCACTTACCACGATGACATCACGTATCAAATGAGAACTATATAAAACAAAGAGAAAGTTCTTTCTGAATTAATATTCTTAAGTAGCTATATTCAAATTTAGCTTTCACAAGATAATAATAAAACAATTTTAGTGTTTACGATTTTGTTATAGACAATAGTATTTTGTTATAAACAAGTATCAATTTAGAAAATCCACTGGATCCAACTGGCAACCTCATGACATGTCATTGATACAGACGTGTTACACGGTACACTATGAGAATAGCCGTGCAAAATCTCCCATTAATGATTTCATTAGAAATATCCAAAACAAATGCACCAACCCATGGAACCTACCCACAAACAAACCCACAGAATGTCCACCATGGAATGATAAAGTTGGGCAACATTCCAAATAGAGTAGATTGCAGGGTACCTAGAGATAAAAGTGTACTACTCACTGACGTTTGTCGCATAGTATTTTCCAGTAGCTATCAGAAGCTCCTTTAGGGTTTGTGAGGTCCTCAGCAGTAACTTTATTGGTGAAATTAGCTTGCGTCTCCTTTGATTGTACAATTTTCTTCTTAACTTCCACTTCTCTGCAATAAGAAATATTGCACTTCTCAATGTAGGGCATATCGAAACAATAATTCAACATATTAAGATTTTATTTATATTAATGTTAATTTAGAAAAGTGGATGGAACGCCTCATGATATGAATTAGGAAGCATCAACACCATAACAATTTTTAACATATAACAGCAGAGTTATGCTCTGTTTTGTCTTACTTTTAAGAATGTGGTAAGGTTTGTCATTCCAATTTGATCCATATGGGTAGCAAACTAGCATTACATCTGTGGCTAACCTCAAAAAGAAGTTATCTATCTGGATTATTTACTAATGTCCATAGACGCTTACCGTCGGGAGGACTGTATGCTCGTTTGCTACTTTTATATACATATTATAAAAAACTTACACTGGGGAATCCAAACTTATTTGGTGTTTTAAACTCTTTGATGGTCTACCCACTAAATTTTCACGATCGGTAGCCGTGTGCTGAAGAGTTTTTAACGACCTTCTTGTCTTCGGCATATCCTGTAAACAACGATATTATGAGTATTTTAGTTTCTTACAACACCTTGCTACGAAGAAATTAGTAAGAAATTTAACAGAACCTGCTCTTGGTCGCTCATAATTTATAAAAAAAGGTTATGTTAGAGGAATTTACCACAACTGAAAATATCGTCTAAGACAAATAAATACGCTATTCCTCGAAATACTTGGATTTCGCAGACGAAACAGCAGCGAAGATTCACGCGCCAAAATAATCGCCGCCAAACTTGTCAAATGTCAATGTCACATTGTCGGCTGTCTAATTTCTTTTTCTTTGTAATAGACAAATTATTAATTGTAGCTTTAGCCATAGATTCCTATTTTTCGCGCCTGCTCGTAAAATATGTTATCATACACTTACCCATGGTAAGAAATAACTCCATTCTATATATTATGTGTTCTACGAGCAGATTGCACTGTAAAACTATGCAGTAAGGCATATTTACAATAGGCTAACATATTATATTTTTATTAGCATAATTTTAAATAAGTGCAAAACAAAATTAATGTGTTTCAATTATTTGTTATCGTAACTGTCCATACTAGTATATAGTTGTTACTACTGTTACATACTAGTATATACTTAACATTTCCAGTTATATCTTTCTTTCATGTTAAAAACTAGTAACCAATTTTGAAATGCTTTGATTATACATATGAACAAATGAACAAGTGGAAATGGCATAAAAGCTATTTAGCACGGGAACCGCGCTAGCCAAACACAAAAAAATGATAATCATATTCTTATTTCTAAGAAAGCTGCATTTTTATTGGTTGCCCGTTGTCAAGACGGGTAGTCATGACATGTCTATATATTATACCAATTATATGCCATTGGTACAAACTACTAAGTCAAATTTTTGTGTGAATATTTAAGAATCTTAAATTAACGTATCAGACTAGCACAAACGAATTTGACAAAAATAGGCGACAATAGACGTTGCATGACGTAACCATGGCAACCGCTTGACAATTTTAATTGAACCTTATCTTTAAGTCACTACGTAGCTTTTTATAGCTGGCGTTAAATACGCTTCTCAGTCACTAATTATAGTCGCTGCCATCGATCCTCTTATTTACTCTATGATACATATAAAGATTTTAAATCTATGAAGTGTCTTCCTCGCCTCTTGATTCGATTAGCTAATTTGATTCAGAATGAAATTGCCTCAACCAAGATCGCCTGATAGAGTAACAAATTCTTCTGATTTATAATACGTAAACGATTTATTAAAATCTTTTTTCCATGGCATTAAGATAAAAGTGGAAATGATACGTAAGCTGATCACACCGACTAATCGACATTAAAATCAGGCAAATCCAACTTGAATTGGCCTTGCATCCTTCACTCTATTGCAATATGCTTTGTCCAAACTAGAGTCAATTATACTATAAATTGCTACGTGTAGACGGCGCATAAGCGTTATATGTCAGACATGACAATCGCTTGACATGACAGGCTTCAGGCAGTAAGCAAAATGACAAATTCATCTCATTTCATTTTAGTTCGTTTTCCTTTAATTTCATGTAAAGTTGCGCGGCGAGTAGTGTCTTAAAATGAGGTGAAGTGAATGTGTCGATGTTCATTATATCTTATCTCTACTTAAGCTCGTGCATTTCGCTACATAAAACACTCCTTATATTGTGCAACGTAGTGTACATTTTTTGAGAATTGGTGTAAAGTCGTAATAAATGGATACTTTAAGGTAAGCGAGAATGATAATTGAATAAGCATAGATTGAAGGGAATTACATACCTATAAGGTCGTATCAATTCGATTTTATAGATAAGCTAATTATAAGATAAATTATTGCAGGTTTTATTTCGTGACCTGGAATGTGGCGACGAGGTCTCCAGGTCAAGATCTTAATTCTCTGCTGGATTTTCCATCTCAATTCAATAAGAATAAACCATTACCGGATTTCTATGTGATTGGGTTTGTATATAATTTTGTTACTTTGAGTATTGATGGATTGATAAACATCACTAAGGTCAATGGGTCTAATGTTTATTTGTTTATATTATTCATAAATAAATTAACATGTGACATTGTTAAGCAAACTAACAAACGAAAAATTAACAATGTTTAGTTAAGCAATGTATTTAAAGTCATTGATATGATTCTTGCTCTCAATTCTTAACACTTCCTACAATATTTATATAACCAGTAAAGCAATCTTCTGAAATAATAAGGTGGTACAATAATAATTAGGAACAATTAGTGGCCATTGTTCTCAATAATAACACTGAATTTAATTGCTGGTTACCTAATCACATTTGATTCAGCTTTAAATTTTAAAATACAAAGATGTGTTATATTCTCATTTTTTATGTAAATATCTGAGTAACCAAGTCATGTTTAGATGATAGTAAAAGCTAACATTGTAAAGCAATGCCATTCGATTTTGAATAACTTACATTGTGCACTAATTAAACACATTTATGTGAAAACACATTACCACAGTATCTTTCAATTCAACACAGCAGTTTTAAAAAGCATTACATTTCAGCTTGCAAGAAGTAAAGTCGCAGCCACAGAACATGTTGATGGACAGCCTCTTCTCCGATGCATGGACGTCCACCTTCAATAAGATCCTCTGCAGACAAGGATACATCATTGCAAAGAACACAAGGCTCCAGGGAATCATTCTTCTTGTCTACACGCAAATGAAACATGTGACCCATCTCAGAGATATCGAAGCTCAGTACACTAAGACGGGTTTAGGAGGTTTGTGGGTGAGTTTTGTTTATACATTTTAAAAGTACCTAACAAATAAACAATCCATCATACAGTAAGTGTTATAGTCCACTCCGAACTTCTAAGACTCTCTGAATATTAAGCGAGTAGGTTGGAATAGTGAATTATGGGTATTAGCAGTATGATGGTAGCAAGTTAACTAGAAGTGAGCTGTACCATGGTAGCTGTTACCTGTGACTCATTGACCTACAGTGAATCCTAGATGGTAGTCCTGCCTTAGGTTAGACAGATGGACCAAATCATATACCATGTGTATATATGATTATCAAATCAGAACATAGCAGCACTCAACATCGTCATTATTTGTTTAAGGCACAAATATTTGTGGTGGTTGTTGCTCCTGTAGTGGAACTATGAACAGTTCTACCATCTTTTATTAGTCATAACAATTTCTTTATTGTTTGTGGTATTTTGTTGAGTTTGCGCTGCTCAGATATTGGGACATGTATAACATTTATTAATATTCATTTTGTGCATAGGCTGAATAATACAGTAAGTTACAAATTATGGGAATGTTGATGCATAATGTTTATGTGAAATTAGCTTGGAAACATATAAGGAAGTATTGTTATTTTCAACGTAAAGGATAAAACAGTTTGTATAATTATAAATATAAATTGAACCACCAACAAAATTATGAATCTATATCCAGACTAAGACCTGGTTATAAGATGAATGAGTAGATTTTGTTATCTAAGTAAATAAGAATAAATTTGCTGCTCTACTTTAAAGCATAGGTAATTTTTTGAGGATGAGAAGCATTAAAGCCATAAGCCATCATACAGGTCTAAGGGTTGCCCCTGTAGTCTCTGTACTAGAATGTGTAAGTGTTACTGTATCTCCTGGCTTTTGTAAATAGCGACTAAATTAGGGTTTTTGAGGTTGTGGGCGGTAAGAGTACGACATGAGCATAGGTATAGTTTCCCAGACATTATGTGAGATATATGAGGACACGTTCCGATGGAAGTACTGGAGTCCTTTGCGTAGTAATGGGGTGGCCACGCAGGGGGTTTTAATGGGTAAAAATTCGATACCACCCAGTGATAGCTCCCAAGGCACCGTGCACCTTTTGAAAGTTTTCCCTCAGGCACAAACAAAAAAGTCAATTATGAAAATGATATAAAAACGTGTTAAAAAAAATCATGTTAAACATGTAGATTCTCAAACAAAAACTTTATTTATTTATTTTAGGGCAACAAAGGAGCTGTGAGCGTAAGATTCAACATATACGGATGTTCCGTGTGTCTCGTGAACTGCCATCTCACGGCGCACGAGCATCTGTTGGCCGACCGCATTAACGATTACAACACCATCATTAAGCAACATTTTTATCATGTCACGGAGACTGCGAATATATTGTATCATGAGTGAGTATCTCGCTTGCACGCTTTTTTTATTTCGTAACTGTTCGCTTGTTTATTGTTTTAGCATCGGTCGAAATCGTCAGAAATTTGTTGTCGTTTTATTCAATAAGTTTCATAGCAGTAGGTATCAAATTCATGTCTGTAATTTTGAAGTAACTAGAATTTTCTCAGTGATGTGGACGATAACAAAACATAAAAGACGACATAAAAGAAGATATATTATAAAAGACGAATTGTATTTCTTTTTTTTACTTTTTGTCTGTCGGTTTATCCGTAACATCCATGCATAATGAGACGTACAAAAAAATTAATTTGAAGTGTCTGTTTGTAGTGTCAAAATAATAACTTTTTGCTAAATTACTAAATGCATATGAAAATATATATGGTACCTGTAACAAAGATACGATTTTATATTTTTTGTCTGTTTATTTGTTTGGCTGGCTTATTATAAAGGGCTAGACCGATTTTGATGGGATTTTCACTGGAAGATAGTTGAAGGTCTAAGGCGAAACTTAGGTTACTTTAATTTTTGAAAAAGCATTAGTGCGCGCTCCACGCGTATGCGTCTGCTGTTGCAGGCGTCAGTTGCTGTTAGACAAATATCAATGTATGCCTTTATGTATCTTTAACGCGGGTGAAACTGCAGGGTTTAGTTAGTCAACAATGAGTTTGACAATTTAAACAGACAAGTAATTTCAGCCGAGCTCCGCATACTACTGGACCGTGGGTGATCTGCTTACTTTTCGCTTCCACTGTTATTTTGGGCTATGAGCTGTACCGATCAATTCCAGTCCAAAGCCTGTACATGAAACTGGTACTTGATGTAAACCAGTCGCTTAAGGAAATCGATAACATTGTAGGTAATGCGCGGAAATAGTTATGCCAACCTAATCGCCATTGTGGTCATAAATAATTCTACTTCATCCTGATAAATAAATTATCAACCACATTGTCACTATCGTTATCAATTTTCAGTGAAACTTGAAGACAGTGCGTCATTTGTATCTTATATCTACGATTTGAATGTTATAATCACGTAGCCAAGGACGGTGTACGCCGGTGTTATTCTGTTATTAAAGTTGATGTTTTTGTTGATGACGTCTGATGTTAATTGGCCAATTTTCCCATGCATTTTGTAATCTGTACTGAAAATTCATAGTTTATACATACATACATTAATTGTACGTCTAATTAATTCGGTCTTTACATATAATTTGTATAAAAATGCTATATATTGTATATAGTATAGTTTAATAAGCAAGGTGTACCAACTTATCTTATCCGAAGCGTTCTAACTTAGTTCTCCGAGGTGTCAACGCATCTTAACGAGGTTCGATCCCAGGTGTCCATGGGCGGCAGTGGTCACTTACCATAGGTTGACAGCATGCTCATTTTACACTTCTACCCGTTAACAAATAAAGAAACCTCGATTTTGTTCACAATCGTGCTACACTTTGACGCAAATAATGTTAATATTATTAATTGCTATATGACATCAGACTGAAGGGTCACATTTTATTCGTAAAGCGTTAACTGGATCAGGGGTTTTATTATGATTATATTCAACGACAACACAGCCTAATAGACACCGCATCTATAGCGAACACTTTCGGGCAACACATCAGTGATTTAGTACTGATATAAGAAACCGAGCGCGAGCTATACTTCAGTACTGA
>DWPW01000090.1:0-15187 GCA_018252015.1 Astraptes brevicauda
TTCGAGGCGATCCAACTTAGGCCTCAGGGGTAGCAACGCATCTGTGGCTCAAGTGGGACTGTGATCTTATCTAGGGTTGATCACAGATGTCCAAAGGCGGCAGTGGCCATTTACCATCAGGTTCAGTAACATAAAAAAAAACCCTCTCTCTCGAGACCCGTGCCCAGCAGTGGGATGATAATGGGTTAAACCGTACATAAATAATTGCAATCGTTGTTACTCATAGGTATCTAATATACAACAAGGTTACAACATAAAATCATTCCCGAACCCACTATAGGATATATTATCTCGGCGGTCGTTATTCAAGTCAGGCAACCGACTTCCTTTGTCCGAGGTCCAAGATGGCGATTGTTTGAACTTGCCGAGGCTCCCCGGGGCGCCACAAGACATAACTAGCTACCTAGCTTCCGTTGCATACAGCTCTATACAGTGCAGCTTTACTGTGCTAGTGAAGTGAAAGATTCGTGAATGTATAAATATTACGTATAGGATATAATAATGTACTAATATGTTTTTTTTAAGATTGTTCGTAATTTGTTCTTATGTTGGTGTGCTTGCAAGTACTTATATTGTTTTGAGTGATATTCTTTTATATGTTTCTTTTATTATTTTAATTTATAATTTATACTTGATATTTTTTTTATAGTTTGAAAGTAGCCAATGAACAAGCAGACCACCTAATTGAAAGTGGCCACTGCTGCTCATTGACATCTGTAATTAATCCCAGATAAGATCAAAGTCCTACCTAACTAAGATCGAAGAAAAATTTGTTGCTACCCCTGAGGACTAAGTTAGAACGTCTCGGATACTATGTCTCCCTTACCACACCCGTTAAACCAGAACACAGCAGTGTTAAGCGCTGCTGTGTTCTGGTCTGATGGGGGTTTTAAAGAAGACATATTTATTCGAGGCGTTCCAACTTAGTTCTCAGGGGTAGCAACGTATCTGTGACCGACCTCAGGTACAGGTGTGATCTTATCTAGGGTTGATTACAGATCTCCATGGGCTGCAGTGGCCATTTATCATCAGATGGGCTGCATGCTCGTTTGCTACTTCCATGACATAAAAGAGAAAGGTACGAAACCTAGAATCTTATGCATTTTAGGAGAAAAATAGAATTATTTTCTAAGTTTACACAGGAAGTCATGGTAATCACACAATAGCATTAATGCGTCGTTGTTGAGTCACTACGCATATTATTGGTTGACATAAATAACGTTATCCTTGCTTTTAGATATAAAATTGTACCGGTTTTAATTAAAAGTTCATGTAAGAACTGTTAACCGAGACATGTTTTTAATATAAATGAAGTAGCAAACGAGCATGCAGTCCACCTGACGGTAGTGGTCACTGTTGCCCATTGATATTGGTACACAAATTTATATAGAATAAGGTAATTTTTATAATATAGAGGTAGCAAATGAGCATGCAATCGACCTGATGGTAAGTGGCAACTGTCCCCCAGGGGCATTCGTTATCAACCCTGGTTGAAAAGTCCTACTTGAGGTTGGCTACAAATGCGTTGCCACCCCTGAGGGCTAAAATGGAGCCCGCTACTATTTGGAGTCAAACACTGATGCACTGTGGGGTCTTCTGAGACCTAAGATGGTCGCCTCATTATACCTAAGTGGAGTCGGTAATACACCTTTCAAATGAAACACAAGAACTGACGCTAGAAATAGGTGAATCAGTACCTAACCGGTTAAGCTACAGGTACTTACCCACTTCTACCTATAGGTATATCTAAAAACTAATTAAATTAACAATTCTATAAGGCAGGTATGTACACAAAGGAAACCTATTTATTAATATTATAATTCAAATGCGGCGGTGACACAAGCAACCTTATAAATTCATGCGGCCGACGCCATATTACAAGATATAAATTTTCATACGTGTTATGAATTTAAATTCTCTTTACGATACAAGGGTGGAGTTAGTATGAAGATAGATGTTTTTTTACAAATTGTGCAATAAACTTTTCTTGTGGTTTTGCTCAATTCGTCGGAAATTTATTGTTTTTTTCTTTACGGCCTTAATAGCTTGTTCGCTTTAGGCCGGTTGTCGATTATCTGTCGGTATAAATAAGAAAGAAATAAATTAAATTTATTCATGTTATTTGCAACACACAAGAGTTAAGTACAACTAGTAGCAGTAATACTAATAAGTATATAATAATAAAGCAATACAATAAATGAAAAGAATGAATAAATGATAAACTAATAATACAATAAAAATATAATTTAAAAAAATCTAAAAAAGTTTAAATTTAAATAAGTGTCTATTATAAATACAATGTTGCAGCAACTGCAAAAAGGTCAAGCTCAATGACACCCATGAGCCGATAAACGTCATGACACTTTTCATGGTTTTCAAATAAAAGTAACCAAATTCAAAAATCATTTTGTGAAGATTCTATCCCGACTAAAAATATATTGACTTAGTAATTGAAAGTAGCCAATACTTTGAGCATTTTCATTCCTAATCAGATCCTAAAACAATAATTCGACTCGTATGGTTTTATAATTCAAGTTAAATGCCCTAATAAAATATTGTTTTCAAGGCAAAATATACAAACTATTGCTAAAATAATGAATACGTCTCTTATTTACAGCTTTGACACTCAGTCAATCTGCATCGCGTGAAACCGATTACCGCATCGGAAACGGAAATCGATTACGGACGTCGTGTCTGACGCAAATCGATTCTAGTTGTCACCTTCACGATGAATATTACTTCGGAGTTAACGGCGATGTACTCGTAATTGATTTGCTTTTAATTTTCAAATCCTGATTGTCAAACTAACAGGTGTCAGTAACAAGTTACTTCTTTTTTGCTAAATATTAGGAAATTGTTTCTTAATTAAATACTTACTAATAAAAATTGTTATGTCCCATAAAAGTAAGTGTTGATGGGGTAAATAACATCACTTTAATAAGTAAGTATAAAAATAATTCGGTAATTTCATAACACCTGACGTCTGTAGGTAGTTACCTAGCTACCTGTCTCTGTTGGACTATCTTTAGTTTTTTATTTTGGTAGGTACTTAAAGTAAGTACCAGCATAATAATATTCGTATATGTTAATATGACAAATACCTACTTCTAGCAATAAATAACTACTTTTAAAAGTAACCCTCAAATTTATGTATGTGTATATAATTGCTTAAAATATAGCAATATAGGTAGGAATCTACTTAAATGTAGAGTCGGAATTATTTATGTTATGGAAGTAGCAAACGGGCATGCAACACAGCTAATGGTAAGTGGCCACTGCCGTCCATGGACATCTGCATTCAACCTCAGATAAGATCACAGCAGTATCTGAGATCGGCTACAGATGCGTTTCTACCACTGAGGACTATGAATGACCGAAATGTAGAGTTTTATTAGGTACTATTTAAAATTAAAATTATATAATTATTATATCTTCCAAACTTGACTTAACCATTTTACGTAGAGCAAACGCCTCCTCGGTTGTGGACGGAGCTCCGCGTCTAGCAGTGGAACATAAAAAAGGTTGCGAAACGTTAAATTACGAGTTTCAACAGACCTATGATTTATAAAGCGACTTTTTACAACGTTATCATATTTATAAATATAATTTAATAACATATTATTCACCCATTAATAATAAAAGTACGTTTTGTGCTCAATTTAAAACTTTAGAGCAAATACGAAGTAACCTCATCGTAATTAGCGTTAACCCACCTAAATAATTACAGTAATTAGCACAATAACGCAATCATTACTCCACCAACCCTCTTAGTATGCACTCTACGTTACGCGTATACCTATCAACATAGACCTATAGATGGCTAGAGCGACTCAATCTCTTGATGCGCAAAGCACCTGTGCCACAGAATCCACTGACAGACAAAGACGCAGATAACGAGGAGCATCCCATTGGTGCATCCATCGCGACGCCCCGCCCCCAAGCCTCACTAACCAATCACGACCGCCCGCACAGATCTTGAACGTTATCTAGTTGTCTGCTGTCTCACTTGCCACTCTCGAGCTATTTTCAGACGTTCGAAATGTGAAAATGTACATAGAACACTGAAACGTCACGCGAGGAAATTACGTTTCGACTCGCATGAGCAAACGTAGATACGCGTTGTAACTTACTGTGGTTCTTACCATGTTATTATATCTAAGATTAGGTATAATTGACAATCAAGAGCCTGATTATATAGGTTTTACTTTGTTTTAGCTTTATATAGAATATAACAATTTCTGATAGTCAAGTGCGTCACCTGACTATGTATATTAAAGTTTGGAGTATTTGAAACTAACTTTGGTTAGATGTCTTGTTTACTTTAATTTAAGATTTAAACTCTTTTACTATTTAGGTAGGTAGGTGTATAGGTATGTAGGTATCATAAAATTGTTGAATATACTAGCTATTATTAGGTACGTATGGGCAATCTATTACTTCTTTGTTAATATCATAGCTACGCAGAATTTAAAGAAGTAATCATTAATACACACACACGCCTACCTGTTATAATATTCAATCAGTTGATATACCTAACAATGGGCGTCTTGTCTGGTGACCACCCAAGTTGCACGTGCTAACATTATTGTTAATTAATAAACGTAATCACTAGGCTTTATCAAGGGAATCGATTGTTTTATTTTCGGGACAAAACGGCTTTGTTTAGACTTAATATCTATTGTAACATTGTGTTCGTAGCTTAAGTCACAGATACAATCTAAGGTCTACGCGAAGAAATTTATAAGCTATTACTACTGGTTGTAAGCGTTGCATAGAACAAGCATTCATTGAAAAATCCTAGAGTATTTTCAGTTAACCTTGTGCGTCCCCGAAACCGTGCGAGAGAGAGGGGTGGTTAAGAGGCGCGGGGGGTAGGGCGGCCCGGGCGAGGGATTCGGGATTCTAGGGATGAGCTGCTCTCGCTTCCTCCCGTTACTCTGGCACCGTTCGTCGCGGCCGTCGGACATCCGAGCCGTATCGGATCCGAATCGCGGCATTTCGCATCCCTTAAGGCACGCACAACACTCTAAATTCGAATTACGCGCTCGAATTGACAATCTTTTTTTAAAATTTCAGTGAAGTGCTTGTAATTTCAAATGTTGGTTTAATATATTTATTAGCTTATTATAATTTGTATCGGGTAGTGACCTAATTTTTAATTGGTCTTATAAGAGTTAGTATGCAGTGTGTTTGGACAGTGGACAATTAGACACATACTGAAACTAATGTTGTAAGCGTTCTGAAGCAATACAATGAAGATGTCTGGTAAGTGCTGTAGATAAATTGTGTCATTTTTAGTAATTTATCGATTTTTGTAGTGACGTGTACAGTTTAATTTTAATTCAGAAGGTTTTTTTTGTACCTAATAAATAGATAAATATTTCACAATGTATCCTATTACTTTTTTAACAAAATACTTATGTCGCATATTGGCCTTAATTGAATTAATTTTATTATAACTTACTAATTATTTTTATAATTATTATATTACAACGTATCTATATATTGTGAGATTATTTTTAAAATTATTTTACAAAATAATATAGAATATTCCAGTAGGAAAATGAAAACTTTTCCTCAGTTAATCCCATATTCATAATTAATTTTTTTATTGTTTTAAATAACTCATTCATTAATTTGAGTATAATATAGGTACCCAGTTTTATTTAATTTACTAAATAACTGGGTATTACCCTAAACGAGGTTATCACTAGTGCTGTATAAAGTACCGACAGAAATTTCAGTTGTCAGGTGTATGAAGACTTTTGTATCGTAACAAAAAATGCAGCCTCATAGTAGATTTAAGCTTTCGGGACGTATTAGTGCTGAAAAATCTTGAATAGAAGTTTTTTACATAAAAAATTAAAAGACAGTAAGACAGTCAAACATTGAATATAGCTTATGGTAAGATTTCACTGCCACCCATGGACGGCTGTAACCAACTCTACATAGAACAAAGAGATTCTAGTTAAACTCAATTACAGATACCTACAGAGGGAGATTTATTTATTCGAGGCGTTCCAACTTAGTCCTCAGAGGTAGAAACGCATCTGTGGTCGATCTCAGGCAGGACTGTGATCTTATATGGGGTTGTTTAAAGATGTCCATGGGTGCAGTGGCCATTTACCTTCAGGTGGGCTGCATGCTTGTTTGCTATTTCCATAAGATAAAAAAGATGCGTTGCAACTCCAGAGAGCTAATATGGTCGACTCGTATGGAAATCAGCCTGTACTCACACCTTTCCTCGAAACATTAACCGCTTTGAGCTAGAAATGATGTGACGGTGGTATCACCCTAGGTTATGTTACCACCCAGTAGGGACTGGTTGTAAAAGTAGTAAAATTCCGTTCCAAAAGTACCGTAGAGTTGTAAAAATAAAAGAGTTTTTACTACAACATAGAGTTTACTGATGAGTATTTAATGGAGCATTTGTGAAATTATTTTTATTAAAATAAAATCATAAAATATATTATTGGGGTTGCATATAAAATGCAATTTGTATCTTATTGTGTACCAATTAAATTAGTTTACAATTCTTGCGCGTTGCTAGGTATTCTCTTAACAAATAGGTATAATCTTACATAAAACTTATGAAATATCCAGATATTTTATATTAAGCTGTAATTGCTACATTTTGCCACAAGTTTTTCTAAATTAGTACTTACTAATAAGTAGTAGTACTAGTAAGTAGTAGTACTTAGGAATTTGTATACTAGTTTTAATGAAAACATATTAGGTATACATAGTTTTGTTATTTACCTACATTGGTTATTAATATTTTAGCATTTCCATAAAACATTTCAGGTCGCAATAAATGTGATAATAAACTATTATCAACCGTTTTTATACGATTTTGCAATCCATTTAACATGATCGCCTTAGGTTTTGACACAACTGGGAGTATCCTGGAGCATGATCCATCACGATCCTCCAATGTGGGATTGATTCGTTTATCTATGTAAATTATTAGATAGATCCTGTGGGCAGATACTTTCAAGAGTCTAATAAATATTAAGCACTTTAAAAATTATAAAAAAGGGCTAACCGTCTCGCTATCCGCTGTCTTTTTCTGTTAAGGGTGTGCGAAGTAGAAAAAAAAACATAGATTATTTATCTATGGTGTGTTGCGACAGTGTCAGCTTTTGGCGGGCGCCGCCGGGTTGAAAGATTGTTTGCTTAAAATGTTTGGAACAGGTTAGATTAGTAAAGGTTTGTTTACAGCAATGATGTGCGAATTCGGTTTTTATCTATCTGTTTTAAGTTCTCGTTTGTGGTTTGAGGTTTTTCTTCATAAGTTTACATTTTGTAAAAAGGTCCACCTACTGAGGAATGATGCCATTCTATTTGAATTTTATTACATGTAGATGTCGCTAGACTGCAATTTAATTGAAAAAGGCCGTAGAATATCAATAATGTATCATTGGACAGATATTTGCAACTTTTTGATAGGCACATGAAAAATAATTAATATTTTTGTTTTACGCCAAACTAATTTTCTAACGTATGTTAATCTAATGATGGCATACCGAAAACAATAAAAACTGGAAATTGTATGTCTAAAATTAATAAATAATCCTAATCTGAAATTGATAAGACTCCTTACAGCATGAATACTTATAACGTTTAATAACTGACTTCGATTTATAATAACTATGTCAAGAGCTGCTGTGTTCTCATTCAAAGGTCATTGATTGATAATTTAAAGATTCTGATTACCAGTAAGGGACATACTCGTACATGAAGCGTTTCAGTGTAGTCGTCACAGATGTCAATGTATCTTTAGTCGACTTTAGGTAGAAATTAAATTATATTTGGGGTATTATAAATATCGAAAGGCCATTATCTTCTTTTTTATGTTATGGAAACAGCAAACGAGCATGTAGTCCACCTGATGGTAAGCGGCCACTACCTCGGACCATACCATGGACATCTGTAATCAACTCCAGATAAGATCACAGTCCCACCTAAGGTCGGCCACAGATGCGTTGCTACCCCTGAAGACTAAGACTGACCATATACCATCAGATGACTGCATGCTCATTTGCTACTTCAATGGAAAAAAAGGAAATTTTACAAGAAGGTTATGAATAACTAAATTAGTTCCAATGAATACCTACGCGACATTTAACTATTCATAATTATGATAAAAATTATTCATTAAGCGAAAATTATTGACGGCGTCATTACTTTGCATTGTCGTTGTCAAGATAACCTTAACTTAAAGAAGAGGTCAACTTTTTAATATAAAAGTCAGTTATTGCCTAATTTAAATACAAATGTGTACCTATAAAATTCTCAATATATGTAGGTGTTAAATTCAATATTATCGGTCACATATTATTTGAATCTATAAGATATGTATTTTAATTATTTATTCGTTGAAAACAAAATGTCATTAGGTACTTTGAGTTAGTATAATAACCTTGTTGATATAGGTATGTAGTTAGATTTATTGGTGTTATTGTAAAAATTTGGCCACAATGCAAAGTTGGCTACGTTTTTCAACTACGAACTTACCTGTTGGTAGGTATTTAAATGATTTCTTAATGTATCATGGGAAATAACTCAATGGTCATTGCTTTGAAATTTGAAGCAAATTTTAACAACTCTATCTTAGCGCACTTACGAGTAGTATACATAAGTACACAATGCTGAGTTTACCTACAATTTATTTTGAAAATGCTTATTTGTAACGTTAAAATAACATTTTTTGCCAAATACATACGAAGTACTAGTACTTATAACAAAAAATATATTAAAACTGCTGTCTGTCTCTTTGTTCCGGTTAATATTTGAAACGCCTAGACCGATTTTGACGGGACTTTCACTGGCAGGTAGCAGATGTTATCAAGCGTAGTTCAGTTTAAAAATATTTTATTAGTACTTAAATTTAATTAATAATTGGGGTTTCACGCAAAACGAAACAATAAACCCGCTCTACGCCGATGCGGCCGCCATCACCGGCGCGTACTATTAGCTGCTACCTATACATTAGAGCCGGCTATCGCTTATAGTTATATGTATGACAATATTTTTTTTACCCGCCACATAAGTAAAGTGGGTAATAAGTTGCCACAAAAACTACGAATACTCTTTATTTGTACGTACACCAAATATAATGGACACACCAAATATAATTAGGACAAACGAATGTTATACATAAAGTATGGTAAACATAAAGGCGGTCTTATCGCTAAGAAACGATTTCTTCTTCTCTTCTACTATATATTTTTATGTTATATAAGTATTAAGTTGTTATAAAAAGCCTGAGGACTAAGTTGGAATGCCTGGAATAAACTTGTTTCCCTTATACCCTTCAAATAATACACTGAACACGGAAACATGTCAATGTCATACGTAAATTGTTAATTTTGGTACGACTGTCCGGTATAGGAATATACAAGCCTTTGTATCTGCAGCGTTTCGTAAGTTAGAAAGCTGGCTTTCTGCGAACACTATTCAACGGTCGTCAAATGAATTCCTATTTAGCGTCGTATCTCTGATGAAGCATGCAGTTTGCATGCATACTTAAGTCTTAACATCACATTTGGATGTCTTGAAGTTTGTGAGTCTCAACTCTATTGTAAAGGGTTAAGACGATCGTGAAGATGGTGTTGTGGGTACTGGGTAGTGTCTTTGTATGACACGAGTTTTATGGGAAATGTTCCGGGCCGTGAACTCGGTGACAGTGTAAACCGCGTTATTGTCAGTCCCCGTACTCTCCGTGGCTAAAACGTGAAATTGGCTTTCCGTGAGGTCTTTGGACAGGGACACATTGAGGTATTGAAAGATTTAGGTGAATTTTTTGATATTATAAATTTAGGTTGTTTTTTATCGTAAAGTAACTTGAAATTTGTGTTTCTTTAGAAATAGATGATTGGTATATTCGTTTAAATATGCTTTTATATAGAAGTTTCATATGATTGTAGAATGTAGTTTATTTGAAGTGTGATGAAACGCATCGGTTTATATTATATATCTATCTTTAAAGTTATTTTAAACTTAATCTAATAAGGATTAATATGAAGTCAATTTAAGTTTAGTTAATCTTACCTTACGTACAACAAAGCAAAAAATGTTAAGTTAAAATTATATACATATTTATTTAATAAATTCTTTAGGTACTTAAGTAAATTAATATTAGGTATATTTTTCTTACAATTCTATGTAACTTTTTATTCGTCAAGGTTAATAATTAACTTACCGGATTGACCCTAGTACCTATTTCAATTTCTTTTAACAGGTCAAGTTATATGGAAAACACGCTTTTGTTATGTTCATGCGTAGAGTCCAGAAAGTGAACTTGTGAATAAAGTTGTAAATGAATTATTTAATGTTAGTATTATATTTAATTAAGTACTTAAGCCATTTAAAATGGTCACATTAAGATCCCAGGAAATAAGTTTTGGAGTTGGTACATGATAGCGCTGTTGTGTTGTGTTCTTTCGTGTTTTGTGCTGGTCTGAAGGGTGTGCTAAGGGAAATTACTAACTTAGTTCTCAGGGGGTAGTAACGTATCTGTGGTCGACCTCAAGTTGAACCGTGATCTTATCTGGGTCCGATTTCAGATTTCCATGGACGGCAGTGGTCATTTACCAACAGGTGGACTGCATGCTCGTTTGCTACTTCCATAACATAAAAAGAATATAACAGCGTATAACTTTACTATTATTAGGCAGAAATAGGTGTGGCGGTGGTGCCGCCGAAGTCCACCCCCAAAGGCTACCACGTTAAAAAGATAAAATGGCATAGAATGTCGTCTATCTTTAAGATCTTTCTATAAATTTAGTTGAGCTATAATGCAGTCATAGACCAAGCGTAGGATGGATGGATAGATGCTATAAATTAGTGACCTAAGTAAATTATGACGACTCCACAGATTTTCATGTTCCGTGAGCATTATTTTAAAACTGTCGCGTTTAGTGGAAAGCGAAGACTTAACGACGGAGCGTCCGTATTGTCCGCGCACGCAGCGTTGGATACATGAACTGCGACGGCTAATTTGAATTTGAAATTCGAAATTTACGACATACATTTAATTTTAAGCGTGACTGTCAAAACGATAATGTGCAGTTAAATTTCCGAAAACCTTTTGGAGCGTACCAATTTAATGTTTGAGTGTCAAACCACAGTAAACAAGAGGAGCCGCAAATGTGCCTAATTAGAGATGATTCCTGTAAAACAGCGGTCAAAAGCGCTTTCCAAGAAAATTTTAGATAAGTAGATAAGAATATTGACTAACCTATGGTCTTAAGCACTAAAAGCGCATTTCCTTGAACGCGCTATAAAAATGGTAAAGATTAGTCAGCCTTAATTGTTATATGTAAATAGGTAGTTTCATCAAATATTAGTAACTAACCACAGTGGTGTAATTTCTTATAACTTATTGCGAACAAAAGACTCCTAAGATTATTAAACATCATAAAAAGCTTCAAACAAATTGATAGCGACAGGTGAGCTGGCATAGCAACCGCGAGAGGACGCAGTGCTTGCCGAACTGGATATACAGAAAGGGATCCTTTAGACACCTTTAACATCCTGCGCATTGTGAACGGAACTGCACTTTGTCATGTAAAGCAGTTATCATTCTCAACCGCATTGTATTAGACGCATATCAAGCGTCTAATTTTATAGCGTTTTTTTAACGCCACGTGCGCGGGAAGACGTAGACAAGATAGGGGTTGTTTTAACAAGTTTATTAGTAGTAATGGGGTGGGTTATGATTTATGGAGTGTCTCTTTCAGCTGCTTTGCTAGGGGATGCGCTATTGACGACACGCGTACTTTTGTCGCGTGTAATGAATTTGTTTTCTTCGTAACGTATAATTTGAACTAATTTGTCATACTTGCTGTTTGTAGTTCGTTGTAAGTCATTATTGCTTTCCTTAATATCTTTGTCTATATACATGTGAATTAGAATTAACTGAAACATTAGCCAATATGTAGGTATATAGGTAGGTCTATAGAACTATGCTGAGTTTAGCACATTCCGTTTATAACGTGTTCAAATTAATAAAAAGAAGACAAAACAGACTGATAGCTTCTTGTCGTGGATTTGCATTTCGGAGGGATGCTCTGAGAGACAAGAGACAAGCGGAAACGCTTTGTGGTGAGCGGAAATGAGGCATAATGCGATCACCATCTTGCATTCCTCGCTTTTTGTCTCGCAAATAAGTCCGACCAACAGGTTTGCGGGTGTAAGACATCTAAGTGCCACATTGGCTCTAGACGCTGCGTGTTTTATATTAAAAATTATGATTGAAATTTTATGTATGGTACAAATAGGTTTACAAGACCAAGTATCTTGGACCTTGTTAATAATATTTCACAAAAAATTGATAATCAGTAGATATACCTAAGTCTATAATAAAATACCTAAGTCTAAATAGTTTATTTTTCGTATGCAGTATACGTTGTTGTTGTGTGCAGACAGCGCTGCCAAACAAATAGTAATGATTTATCGTAATCATCACAATCTTTTTTTTTCGGAAAATAAATTACTTAAACCGTAATCATATAACTATAAAGAATGATACTCTCTTCTTTCATTACAACTTCTTGACTGGATTAGTATTTTTTTAACCCAAGGTATTTGTTCGCAGCAGCAGACAGCCAGGAATCTGGCAGTCCGCCACCGAGTCCTACCGACTCCGCTACATCGGAATCAGCGCCCACCTTAGTTCACATCAACCAAGAGAATATGGCTCCAGGAACTGACATCAAAGACTACTATGGAACCCTCGACTTCGGTATTCCAGACACGTACCTGCCACCGCATTCGGCTGACTATGGAAGAAACTTCCTTCATAGACCTCTAGATATACCCAATCAAAGGTTTTTAGATCCAGTGAAAAGTCCAACGGATAAAGATGACGATTCAAAAGTTGATGACCTATCAGAAAATCTAGATTACAACTTACCTATCGAATTAGTTTTCAAAGCTGGTGGCATATTTTCGAGAGTGAACATCCCGAGCGGGACGAAATACGGACCATTCAACGGGAAATGGGAGAAATATCCTCTGGACAAGAAGTATGCCTTTGAGGTGAGTTTTTTGTTACTAATTAGACAAGTCGTTGACAACGCCACAATATTTTGAGGTTTGAATGAACCACTTGTAAAGCTTCGGGATCAAGTGCGAGGAATGAGTGTCGAACAAATGAGTGGTCTTGTTAATAAATTATCCCCAATAACCAAAGCCTTAGAGTGTCAGACGTGAGCAGTAAACTGTTGATTTTATTGATGCCCCTGTTCTTTCTACAATTTTTTTTGGTTGCATTTTTTCTTGTCATGTCACAGTTCATTAGTGACAAGTAGGTGCTTGTCTTTGTTGTTTGTTTGAATGTCAAAGGTCAGTGTACACATACCAGACAAATAAAACGAATAAATGCATTCAAATCACAGCGGTTATCTACAAGATTTTTGAATTATCCCAAATATTAATTACAAATATGGCTGTTTTAATGAACTTTTACTTTTCAACCTACAATATAAGCCTTGCTCATTTACATATACATTATAAAAGTGTAGTTATACCGCTATTTCATTTATAAGCAAACTAAACATTATCTATATTTAGACATCGTTTTTAACAGTGTTCACTGAGAATTATCTAAATTGGCTTAACTTATTTGTATCGTACTTTAAAAGCTTGTAAGAATATGAACATCAAGACATCATTCGAGTGTGCACTCACACGGGAGGGCGTGTCTCGTTTATCTGCACATCGGAAGCGGAAACGAATTGTTTGATTTGCACGCGGATTTAGCAGATAGAAAAGTATTGGGTTTCTGCAATATTTGATCCATTGAGAGCGCACCTTTTGTTAGCTGCGGTGTTCATTTTTATCTTTCGGAAATAATATGTGTTTTGATAGATTAAGAGATGAACCAAAATAGCTCTATTTATTTATTATTATTATCGGCGGTTACAGTAAAGTAATGAATTTGACATATATTTTTAAATTAAGTTTTAATTAATAAACATATTTAGAAGTAGGTACAGTGTATACTTCAGTCTACAGTAATTTATAATAATTTTGTACATAAACTACAATATAATAAAATTAATTTTCTTAATCAACTGACCTAATGGATTTATTACTTCACTTGCCTACATTAAATTAGCAATTGTTTAAACCATAAATTTGCCAATACATTTGTAATAGACACTAAGACGATACTGTATTATACCTACCTAGCCATTATAAGTAACGTATTTTAAGTAACAAGTCAAAATCATTATTGGTAGAGTATATTTACTTCAGGGTTTACGTTTTTCTCATTTCAAAGGACCCATTACGCAATAGCGAATCGTCCAAGTTACGCTCGATATCGGGTGGCAGTATCCGCACGGGACAGATACCACTTATTTGAAATTTTGTAGGTGTCACGTTACAATCAAATTGTGCTATTGTAATGTTAGAATCAGATGCGTAGTTCCGGGTTTCTGGAAGGACGGATCATGGAAAGTGTGATCATCTGACGTGCTAAGAGACTGACGACCCACGTGGTAGAGTTGTTACCACCACCTGTTTGTTACGCAGGGGTTTTCTGGTTCGATCCTTCAGGCAGACATCTAATCTAGATCTAGATCTTTAAAAACTATGTAGAAAAATAAATTATAATCAATTTTGTGTGGTGTTTCTCAATATAATAGTTGTAAGTTATATATAAATAAATCTTAGGTACAAGTTATATTTAGTCATGTGTAGTTCTTTTATTTATTGGGTATTTGTCTAAATTCTACTTTTAACTCTTACTTACCGGTAACAAATAACAAATCTACTAATTTAAATTTGGTATTTAATGAAATAATAATCTATCTATGTGATAAAAAAACCTTATTTCTTTGTTTCCAAATATTTACTGCATACTTCATTGTCTAGTCTAACTCGATAATAAAAATGCTAGATTCGACAATTCTGCTTTATATTGATAAGCAGGTACTATCTTTATTGTCAGTTAGCTGCGTAGGTGTCATGTTGCAATCAAACCAAAAAATTGAAAGCTATGGAGCGCGTTCACTTCCGGTTGACATAAAAGCTCCGTAGATTTATTTTGCTTCACTGATCTAAGAATTGGTCAAAAGAATCAAATTTGCAAACTATTGTTAAGTGTATTGTGCATTTGATTGCTGTAAATATGTATATGCTGGTACTTTTATTTTCAATACATTTGATAGTTTGA
>DWPW01000091.1:0-15113 GCA_018252015.1 Astraptes brevicauda
GGGACAGCAGTGGCTAATTATCCTCAAGTGGACTGCATGCTCATTTGCTACATCTATATTGTAAAAAACAATATATCTTAGCGTGAAGCGGTTTTTGATTTGAATGAGATATAGGTAGGTATTCCAGCATGCTCGCCCGAGAGAAGCCCGATGGGAAAACGCGTTCAGGGGACTCCGGTTGTGTTCCAACGGAGATCCTGGAGGCCTCTTCGCAGCACTGAGGACGGTCACCGAGGAGTTTTAGTGCGGGAAAAATCCCACATAACTCGGCGTCGCTCCCACGGCGACGGGTACGTTTTGAAGGTTTACCCCTCGATACAAAAAAAAAGACAAAAGGTATTCCAGCCTAGAAAACAGCTCAAGTTACATCTTAGTTCAGTAGTTTTTTAAGATATGGGTATATTTTTGCTTCACAGTCGACAGGTAGGCATTTCAAGCAAATTATTATTATTTTTTTTTATTAATATTGAATTTAATGTAACAATTGAGCATGTATTTCGTTTGTTTTTGCCTGAAGTGCTCGCTAGTGTGTCCAGTGTGGCTAACTCCAAAACAACCATGTCGCTAGACTCGACACCAAAAGCTAGAAAGTCGCTAAACTCGGCTGAATGATGATATGAAGGCGAAAAAAAAAGCTGAAATTGTATCAGCCCGACACAGAATTTGACGGTGAAAATAAGAGGTCGCTCAGGCTAATTTATAGGTTAAAATTGATTGAAATCTTGCCTTTTAACCCCTTTTTCCCACCAACTATTAGAAAAAAATAAACTTCAAAAGTCGCTAGAAAAGTCGCTAGATCTAATTTAGTGACTATCATTTTATTTAGCCGCTAAGACCATTTCAAAAATCATTTACTCCATGTGTTTTTTACTCTATTAATATATTTTCGTAATAAGCCACCTACATTTAAGTGATTTGAATTATTACAGCAGGATTTTAGGTAATGCATTAAAATAAGCTTAGATTAGGTTAATGGGTGATACGGTAACAGTATTACAGAATTATGGTAATGGAGTTTGCTTTAATCCACCCCCAGTTATTAGGAGACCTGTGTCTCCTAATAACTACGATAAAATATAGTTTAGTAAAAAACTAAAAAAACACGCTTTTGGAGATAATCAAACTAAAAAGTAAAAAAAAAATATATTAAAATATTGCATTGTCATCGGTCCTTGATAAGTGTACAAAGTTTCAAATGAATCAGACTTTTGGAAATTAGAGTAATTAGAGCTGAAAGATTCCGTTACATACATACAAACATACAACCGAAGCTAATAAAAGCGTGTAAAAAATGATTGCAAGTACAGATTTTTAACAAGTCATGTATTGATTCAACAATTTTTATGTTACGGAAGTAGCAAGCGAGCATGCAGTCCACCTGATGGTAAATGGCACTGCCACCCATAGACATCTGTAATCCATCCCAATTAAGATCCTTATCTTACCTAAGGTTGGCCACAAATGTGTTGCTACCGCTGAGGCCTAAGTTGGAGGGCCTTGGTTAAGTGTGTTTTCTTTAGCACATCCTTCAAACCAGAACAAAGAAGCGCTTAACACCGCTGTTATTAGGCAGAAATAGGTGTGCCGGTGATGCTCCCGGAGTCGAACCACACACGGTTATAAGGCGGTATACCTTTAACTTTTTTTATCTTTCAATCGTTTACGACTCAAATTTAGCATGTAGATAATTATAATTGTATGTTCAGAAAATGGGCAGAAATAGCATTTCCCATATAACTTTACGCCGTTTTCCCGTTGCCTATTATTCCCGGTTATTTGATCCAAGGTAAGAGTGACTTTGATCCCGGCTTTGTGATTTCCGAAGTGGTTTTATCCCCTCTCGAGCTGAACAGGTAATACTGATCGCTGGTCGCTACGCAAACGTTAAAGAATACGAAATATTCTTACTTGTTCAATGACACGTGATTTGCGCATTTGTCGGTCCGTTCTTTGTGATTTATTGAAAGGAATTTCAAGTTGGAAGTTATAGTGGTTACTATGGGGTGTATTTTACGGCGGATTCATGATAGCATTGTCCAAAAGATCCCAAGGTCCATGAGATCATACTATGCTAACAACACTGCAATACTTATTTCTAACTTGAAACAGTTTTTACATGTCGGTAGAGGGTTATGAATGGCTGTGTGCCACCCAAAAGTAGTAATGCATCTGTAATTGGCTTCAAATAGAACTCATGCTGGCTATATCTTATATTATTGGTTAAGGTGTGCTCGTTTACGTCATGAGTGATTGACACAATCGATGATGAGTTAATTTCTTTATATCTCATAATCACTTAAAACTATTAACGGACACGAACAAAGATGGTATTAATGGTAGTTAAATTATTTACTAATGGTTATCGTAATCTAGATATCTCGAGATATCTTCATAATCGAATAATTCTATTGGTTTATCTCATCGCGCACCTCTATTATAGATGCAGGCAACAATAATACAAACGTATGAGATATTATAAAAAAATGTATTAATTTAAATTTCCTTGCTGTACTATCTGCGTATCTATTATGTATTTATCATACGCCGAATTTATTTTGTGAGGTAGTTATTTAATTAAGTCACCGGCTAACGAGAAATATGAATAATAAATGATAATAGTGCAATTACATCGCCTTTACAATTGTAGATTAATTGAAGTGTGAAAATTACATACTCCGGTTATTACTGTAACAGTCTAATAACACTGTCTGTCTGAACATTTTAAATTTCAGTTTAATTGATAAGCTACAGTAGGATCATTAGCAGTATAAGTATGGGAAGTTATCACAATAAAAACGTTTTGAAATGAACCGGTAAAATTAAGAGTCAACTGTTCAGAGTTCAAAAAATGTGAAAAAAATTAATAATCTATTTCCAGTGTTTAGTTTTTTTCTATTTATGATCGTACCTGTGTTGTGTTGAAGATGTTTCAAAATGTATGGACCTTTGGCCAGGTACTTGTACACCACATAAAAATGCAAATATAGTATAGAGCTTCTTTTTACTAGCATTTTATTATAATCGACTGGAGTTATTGGTACAAAACAAAAAAAAAGTCAGAATTGCAATACAATACACTTTAAAAACAAAATGGCGGCAGACATTTTGACAACTGAAATTAATAAATTATCAGCTGACAGTGATTCGATCTAGCTCAAAGAATCAATAGGATAAGCTGACAGATAATGGTGACTTTAGTTTTATCTATAGAATGTCTAACAGTTGTTCTGCCATATTGAAAGATGCTGAAAATAGTTGATTAAATTGCTTTTGTACAAGAAAGTGCGTGTTAATTAATTTAAGTATTTTTTACAGACTCGACTTTTTTTCTTCAATTTTTAAGATGGTATACAAATACCTAGCTGAGATTGAAACGTCTTTAAGCATTATAAAGTCTATATTTATCTAATATTAAGTAAAATTGTCTAAGATACTCTTGAGCGCAGTGTCGTGTAAGCTGAGTATATTGACTTCAACACGGACATCAAATAGGCAAAGCTCAAAACAGTGACGCCTCCAACTGAAAACGTTAGGGTCTTCTGCGAACTCATCAACATTTGGTACACAGTCTTCTGGTTGGATTTGTTGAAATATTCCCACTTACAACAATAGATAGCGTTTTCTAGTATCAGGCTAGCGTCTATCAGTCTTTGGCCTATAAAACAATTCAAAACTATCTGAACTAGAGTATATGGCACCTGAGCGTAGGTGTTTTCCAAACCACCCAATAATTCCGCGATAAGTCCTGACGTCAAAAAAATGAATTCTATACTCATCGCACTTCGATAAATGCTCTCAATTTGAATCAAACACTTTATGCCCGTTATATGCTTCTTTATAATTTCTCTTAGTTGTTTCTGTATGAATTCATTTAGAATCATGTCTTTGCTTCCAATTTTGTGGTCTCCAATCATTTCCTCTAAAACTTGATAACATTGGTTTGCGTCATGCCATATTTCATCTACTTCTACGCTCAAGGCTAATATATGAGCCTCAGTGTAGCCAATGAAGACAATGAGGAAGATTGACGTATAGATCTCTAGTGGGATCGCGAAGTAAATGGCAGCTACCATCATCAAGAATGCTATTTCGTAATAAGGAGTGTCGTATTTTGGTTCGAGTCCTGTGAAATAATTTGTAAATTAAATATTCAAATCGAACCAAGATTTTCATTTTAATCTTATTAGGATTTAGATTACAACAAGCTATTCTTAAATAGGAATTTCAAGTTCTGTACTGAAAAAATTCTATCATAAATATATCTATTTGTGAATCGGCTGTGTTAATTTGGTTGTGTTTTTAAATTTCATTTATTTTTATCTATGGAGAAAATGTTGATATAACATTGGGTTGCATATAGCGTCATAGCACCACAGTAATAAAATAAAAGGGAAATTCTGATTTTCTTACTCAATTCAGTTAAACAATTAAAATATAATTACAGTGCAACCTCTTACAGGAGTCCATCTGTTATGTTACGTGACAAATCGTGCACAAAATAATCACCATATACTATAGACAAGTCTTCCATGTAATGTCTTCCAGGGAGGCAAATAGCAATCACAATATATGCCACAGCATTGGTACTGAGACATAAACCGAAGCCCACTGCACGTCTCTTTACAATCCTGAGAGTTCTGAGGATGTTAGCGGAATAGCGAGTACCAGGTCTTACAAAAGCATTACACGCCAGGTAGTCTTCAACTATATTCTGTATTGTGTCACTGAAATGAAGGCCTTGATTAATAGTGGTAAGATGGAATAATGAATAATCCTTATATTGAGAGATGAACCATAACTAGCTGTAAGATAGAAATGGGTTGATGGTGATGATAAATACATTTTGAGTAAAATGATTGTAATTGTTAGTCAAGACAGACTACTTTTGCGTGTAAATGACAAAATATTTGTCAACATCCATTTAAACATCTCTCTTCCAATGGAGACATTGTTTAAAAATGAATATTAAGTAACATGTTTATAAACTAATTAATTTACTTATAAACGTGCATGTAAAATAGTTTGGCGATCCCAGTGAAGCTGCAAGCTCCTAACGAGAATACTACGGAGGCAGCTGCCACGTCTCCGGTTTCCTGACATCTGATCAAAACGAACCAGAGCGCCGAGATCACGTATACATAGAAATAGCTCGCACCAGTTATAATCGAGATGATGTAGAATTTGATTGGGATTCCTGGAAACATAGTTTTTTATGTTATGAAAGTAGCAAACGAGCATGCAGCCCACCAACCTGATGACAAGTGGTCACTGCCGCCCATGGACATCTGTGATCAACCTCAGAAAGGATCACAGTCCTACCTGAGGTCGGTCACAGATGCGTTGCTTTCACTAGGGACAAAGTTGGAGGGCCTTGAATAAGTATGACTTCCTTGCCACACCCTCCAAACCAGAACACAACAGTTAACACTGCCATTATAAGGCAGAACTAGGTGTGGCGGTGGTGCCGCCTGAGTCGAACTACAATGGATTCTACCACCTTTCAAAATAATTGTATGGTTTGTTACTAATGTGGCGAATTTTTGTTAAACGTGAACTGTGATTGGATTTATTCCAAGCTGAAAATTATTTAAGTGATAACGATATCCAATCTCAGAGTTTTGAGCCGTTACTTCTGATGTCGATCATAGATTAGATGTGCCGATACTTCTGAAGATTAAAAGGTCCTAAAGTTACCTCAACCCCCCAGTTCAGTCCTATTAGTAATCGTCGGTACTTCCAAAAACATCAAGATTATTATACTACATTATTGGTTTACTAATAAATGAGTATAATAAGTCTATATAAAGGTGGTGTGCTATATGCTTGGACTTTGGCGACAACAGCACTGCCGTCATTCCTACTTAAGCCTAATAACAGTAGTTTTAATCGCTGTTGTGTTCTGATCTGAAGAGTGTGGTAAGGGAGACATACTTATCTGAGGCGTTCCAACTTAGTCCTCAGGGGTGGCATCTGTGGTCAACAGATAGGACTTTGATCTTATCTAGGGTTGATCACACAAGTCCATGGGCGGCAAATGCCACTTACCGTTCAGGTGGACTGCATGCTCGTTTGCTAATTCCAAACTATACAAAGTCTATATAAGATATCGGATCGTGGTTATAAGTTCGTGAGCATACTTACCTTGAGTATAATTGCGTTCTATATTAACAGTGCACATCCTCAGCAGAAAAGCCATGTTGTCAACCATTGTTGGTAAGTCACAATACTCTAAACCAAATCTGCGTAAGGACTCTAGCATTTTGTGTTTTACTATTCCAAACAATGTTAAATTTTCTAATATAATTTCAGGGAGTTCTGTTTTACGAAATCATCATGAGCCTTTCGAACTAAGCTACGTTCATTTTAATCGAACTTTTGACTTATTTACGTGAGCTTGGATTCCAAAAATTTTTGATAACGAATTGAAAAGCGACAGCGTAAACGCAAAATTTCAAGAAACTTCCTTCCTATAGGTCACTAAAATGTTACCCGTCTAATCCACGGTATTGGTTCAATGCTTTTGATTACCTGCAAGTCCTAATATTTGTTCGATCGATTCAGGGGCACTTTAATGCTAACATTCGCCGGTATTAGTCATGTAACTGTTTTTAAAAATATAAAACAACTCGTTTCTGTTTTTGCCATTATTCAAGTCGTTAAAGTCCACACCGTTCATCTGCTGTTATTGGTTATAGCATCTACCTACATTGAGATAGTATTCACTATAGTACTAGTGCTCCTTGAAACAATAAATGCTGTTCTTTTTTGTAACTTAAAACTACAATCGCTGAAGCGCGAAAACAATTATAATACCGTCTAATGTATCCTTCTAAACTGAAGCGCTAGATTTGCTACAAAATGGAAGAAGCGCTAGACTTTGGGGCTGAAGCTCATAGCCAAGATCTCAACCGATCTACAACGGGCGCGGTCAGTAAATGGAATGGTGGCTGCTAAATTTCATGCGCGTTTCGTGCTTCGGAGGGCACGTTAAGCCATCGGTCCCGTAAACTTTGCCGGAGGCCTTTATGGGTTGTTTGAAAACATCCGGCATATGTTGCCAGTATCCCGTGTCTCCTTTACCAACGTAAATTGGAGCAGTGTGTTGGATTACGCTCCAAATCGCCCCCAGTTGTCTGAAGAGACCCGTGTCCACCAGTGGGCCATAAAAAAAAGGTTGGAGAAGGGTTCGGGGTTCGGTCTAATTGATGAATTCAAATTTCTGTTCTGAATTTGTGTTATTGCTTAAGTTGTTCAGTGTATCCAGGGCATCTACGACACAGGAAAAAATCTTAGTTTACACTACTTCGACAGATATATGTTGAAAGTGTTATCAACACCATGACGACGTAAATCAAATGCCGAAATTAATATATAATGGAAAAATTAAAATTTATAAATACACTATATACGAGTACATTATCTATATTTAAAAAGAAAACTTATAATAGATTTCTACAAATAGTTCAAGAATGATTCGTAAAAAATAGATATTATTATCTATCTATCTTTATTCTTGAACGTAACGTGGTGTAAGCTGAATATATAGACTTCAACACGGACATGAAAGTTGCAGAGCTTAATATCGTCAGCCCTCCCACTGAAAGCGTCAGTATCCTCTGCGAATTCATTAACATCAAAAATACGGTCTTCTGATTCGATTTATTGAAATATTCCCATTTACAACAGTAGATGGCATTTTCAAGCACCAGACTTGCATCTATTAGTCTTTGACCTATAAAGCAATCCATTGCAACTTGAATGAGTGTGTATGGTAGCTGTAAATATGTATTTTCTAAACCACCGAGAAGTTCCGCTATTAAACCTGATATCAGAAAACCAAATTCCACAGCAATCACACCTCGGAACACAATGCCAATTCGTTTTATAAGATTCTTATTCATAATATGCTTCTTTGCAATTTCTCTAAGTTGCTTTTGGACGTATTCGTTAAGAGTTTTATCTTTATTATGAGCTTCTTGGTTTCCATCAATATCTTGCGTTTCTAGATAGTAAAGGTTTGCATCATCCCATACATTTTTCAGCTCGATGCCCAAAGCCAACATTTGTGCTTCAGCGTAACCAGCTAGAATAGTAAGGAATGCTGTGGTGTTTGTTTCTGGAGGGATTCCGAAATATATTCCAGCTGTCATCATTGCAAAAGCTATTTGGTAGTTTGGTGTTTCAAACATTGGTTCAAGTCCTATAAAACAATTTGAAAATAATGTTATTTTATAAAAGTATATATTTCATGATAATAGTATTTTCATACCGTATATAACTATATGATCTTCAACAAAGTGTTTTCCAGGGAGAATAATAGGAGTGACGATGTAGACAAGGCCGTTGATAGTGAGGAATAACCAAAAGCCCATTGCACGTCTTTTTATGATCCTGAGGGCTTTGAAGAGATTGGAAGAGAATCGCGTGCCAGGCTTTACCAAAGCGTCACATATTAGATATTCATCGACAATGTTCTTAATAGTATCACTGAAAGCAATCTTAGTTATTTGTAAATGAACTATAGTAATATATATTGCAACACAAAATTAAGTAAATTTGTAATAAACCTCATTAAATATACGTAAGATATTTTTAACATGCAAATATTTTTTACTAAAAGTAGCATTTTACTACTGCTGTAAGTCTCTGAAAGTTTATTTCTATGTTAGATCTTAGACGTTACTTATTGTTAAGCAAATTACTTATACAAGCGCATATAAATAAGCTTGGCGACTCCGGTCAAACTGCAGGCTCCTATAGACAATACGACGCAGGCGGCGACTAAGTCTTTTGTCTCTTGACACCTGATAAAGATAAACCATAACATCGAGACCCCATATACATAGAAATAGCATGCTCCAGTAAAAAATGTAACGAGGATCAGGAAGGTGGGAACATCTGGAAGAGATCAGGCTGTTAATTCTTCATCAAAAATAATAAAGGACTATTATTTTTTTTATAAGTTTTAATCAAGGATTTAATGTTTCACTTCAAAAATAGATAGATTTCAAGTTTTGTAAAAACTATTGACTGTTTTTGGACGTTTGGAAGTAGCAAACGAGCATCTGGTCCGCCTAATGGCAAGTTGCCGCTGCCGCCCATAGGCATATGTAATCAACCCCAAATAAGATCAAAGTCCTACATAAGGTTGACCACGGATGCGTTGCTACCCCTGAGGACTAAGTTGGAACGCCTCGGATAGGTATGTCTCCCTTACCACACACTTAAAAACAGAACACAGCAGTGCTTAACATCGAACCACAAAGAGTTCTACCACCTTTAAATTAATAAAGTAAATAATAGGATAAATACAAATAATAATAACAATTAATAAAATACTTTTAATACAAAGGTACACATTACACGAGTAAGGAGTATTTAGCGAATTACTTCAATCTCTCTTTCAATTTTAATTTTTCTCTATCAAATAGTAGCAAGTAGATGGAAAATATTCTTGTGTGCATTTAGATATTGAAATAATAATTTCGGAATGGAAATATTAAAATCAGTGAACAAGCAACGGTGCAGAATCTGAGTGGGTAAACAAAATTTCAATCAACTGTTTCCATTCCTGCAAACAGCCATAGTTCCAAGTTTTGATGGGCTTTCCAATGCAATGAGAAGAGATGAATGAAATGCCAGGTTAAATATGATTATTTTTTGTTAAGGACATTGCACTTGATAGTGTCATTGATGATTATATTGGTTTTGGGTGACTTTGAATATTTGTTTCTTGATTTCATAGGCTACATACATATCGTCAATAATTTGTAAAATTATATTTTTTGTAGAAAACATACAGTATGTGTATAATGAAGTTGTTTTTTCCTTCAGTACTGAGAGAACTTCCGAAGCGGTTGTAGCTTGTGGAGATAAAAAAATGTAAAAATTCTGCTATGGAAAAATTATTTTAATTTACATCTTAGCCTGCTATGGATAATTAATTATTTAAGTCTACTATGGACAAAAGGTGGTAGAACATTTTGTGATTCGACTCCGGCAGCTCCACCGCTACGCCTATTTCTGCGTAATAACAGCAATGTCAAGCGCTGCTGTGTTCTGGTATGAAGGGTGCGGTAAGGGAGACATAGTTATTCGAGGCGTTCCAACTTAGTCCTCAGGGGTAGCAACGCATCTGTGACCAAGCTCATGTAGGACTGTGATCTTAACTGGGGTTGATTACAGATGTCCATGGGCGGCAGTGGCCAATTACCCTTAGATGGGCTGCATGCTCGTTTGTTACTTCCGTAACATACAAATATATATATATATATTTAATTATACTAAGATGAATACGTACGTTGTGTGCCTCCTTTGTTTATGTCCAATGTCCAAATCTTTAGTAGAAAAGTGACGTTTTCTAACATCGTTGGTAGGTCACAATACTCCAGACCATATCTACGTAAGTACTTCAGCATTTTGTGCCACCTGAAAATTATTTTTCGGTTTGAATTTTTGAATATCACATATATTTTTACCCGACTGCTTTTAACTTAAGTACTTACATTTCTTTTCTCAAAGATTTATAAGTAACGTCACTGGTTTCAGCTTGATCTGCCGGTTTAAGTTTATTCTTCTGATTTTAATGCACTTTTTCAATAGTTGGCTTTCATAAAAATCCTTAGTTCAGTCTGACCACATTTGCATATGGATAATTTATCGTCATTGAATCAATTCATAAACACCTTTGCCGTGAACGTTCGATCCCCGTCAGTTGCATAATCGTTTTAATTATTTAACTAGCTACCCTCTCTTTAATGATAATTAATTCAAGAAACCAACCTTTTACACTGCAACTTGTTTATGCGCTGCTGTTTGCTGTTTTATGGTTTTAAGGCACTTTTACACTGTAATTTATTGTAAATAGTGAATTATTGTGTAATTTTTCATAAAGCCAAAGCTGTGGGATATTAGGAATTCGTGAATAACGTAATAATTATCTATGGAACTACAAATGATATCGCTTGGAGACAGGTTAATGTAATAAAACTACATTTGTTTGTATTTTAGGGTGCTTTAATAAATTAAGTTTGAATTTAAATTTCTTATGACGCATAAGCAGTATTTGACATGGTAGTGGCTCAGATCCCAACCATTGTTTTGAGATTGCCCATCAGAGTGCTATTAAATTGATCACGATCAATATATTTTTGTGCTTAAGACATTCTGGTCATATAATTTTTTTTGTGCATGTTACATGTTTTAGACACTACATCCTAAATTTAGTCTTGTGTACTACATAGTCAACATTTCTAAGTAAATAACATTCGTCTTTGAACTGAATTAAGGCACACGGTACGACTAAAATGAGTGTCGAATATATAAAAAATAATCGTTCATTTAAGCCTGCAAGTATGCAGTCTTATTTATTTATATATATGTATATATCTTATGTATATACTGTACTCAGTATGAGTGTAGCTATAGCTATTTTAGGGGGGTTGCGGTAATAAAATGTTTGAAATTTCTCGGCGTAAAAACACCCCCCTTATACACTCCCATGTTTAGTTTGTTAATATTCATCTACTCGGGAGTCTACACCTATACTATTTGTGATTTTTTTATGTTATAGACGTGGCAAACTATATTCGTATTTCCTAGGTTGTTACAACTACAAAGTCATGATTTGTGATTTGGCCGAATCAGTTGAAAGGGACACAACAGTGGTATGCTATGGAGTGTCTTCTCTAGTAATTTAGTACTTAGTATCTCGATTTCCGTGGATCGTATCATGAGATGCATCTGTTTATTTCGAGACTACATCCTGAAATCCACATCCGTCACCTAACCACAAAGTATTGATAAGTTTTAACGTTCAACATTTATTCCTGTGCGCGTAGGTTATTGCTTGACTAGGTATTTGGCAAAATAATAGGAAATAAGGATAAAAGGAATACCGTATATCATTGTAACTACTATTAGCGTCGTAACAAGGGTCATGGCCTTCCCTGGCAAATGCAAAGCAAATTTTAAACATTTTCACATTTTCACTATATTTGTACTGCCATTTCGTTACAACGCGTCTTCCCCAGGTAGTTGCCTCTGACCAGCCCTAGCTTCAACGCCTTTTTGTTTTCTATATCTTTGAACGAAACGTAGTATAAACTGAATATATCGATTTTAACACTGACATCAAATAAGCAAAACTTAGAACCGTGAGGCCACCTACCGACACTGTCAGTGTCTTCTGCGAATTCATTAACATCAGAAACACTGTCTTCTGATTCAACTTGTTAAAGTTTTGCCAGCTGCAGCTATAGATGGCATTTTCTAGCATTAGGCTCGCGTCTATTAGTCTTTGTCCAATTAAGCAATTCATTGTTACCTGAATCAGCGTATACGGTAACTGAAGGTATGTTTTTTCCAAACCACCTAACAGTTCTGCTATTATACCGGATGACAATAAACTAAATTCTACAGTCATTGCTCCTCGGAACATGTTCTCGAACTGATTTAAAAGATTTATACACATTACATGTTTTTGTACGATATGTCTAAGTTGCTTCTGGATGTATTCGTTTAGAATTTTCTTTTTCATGTCGTCATCGTTTCTGTGAATCCCTTGAAATGCTTGATAAGATATGTTTGCGTCATCCCACAAGTAATCCAGTTCTTCGCTTAAAGCTAACATAAGCGCTTCAGGATAGCCAGCGAGGATTGAAAAAAAAGATGATGCGTTGGTCATTGGTGAAATTCCACAGATTGCGGCGGCGGACATCAACGCAAAAGCAGTTTCATAGTTTGGTGATTCAAACATTGGTTCAAGACCTACGTAAAAAAAATGTGACTAAATGCATCACAGCATCTTCAAAGAAATCTGTAGAAAGATAATTTATGTTACCGAAGTAGCAAACGAGCATGCAGCTCGTCTGATGGTAAGTGGCCACTGCCACTCATAGACGTCAGTAATCAACCCTTGATAAGATAATGATCCTAACTGACATCGGCCACGGATGCGATGCTACCCCAGAGGACTAAGTTGAGACACCTCGAATAAGTATATCTCTCTTACAACACCCTTCAGAGCAGAACACAGCAGCTCTTGACACTGCTGTTATTAGGAAGAAATAGGTGTGGCAGTGATACCGCCGGGATCGAACCACAAAGGGCTCTACCACTTACTTTAGTTACTTGAGTTAAGAAAGATATGAAGGTGCATAAAATAGATCCGCTTAAAAGGAGGTATTTAAAACTCAAGGGAATTTTATGTAGACCATACTCACCATATATAACATACAAGTCCTGGGCAAAGTGTCTCCCGGGGAGGAAGAGGGGAGTGATGATGTAGAGTGTGCCGTTAATAGTGAGGAATAACCAAAATCCGATTGCACGCCTCTTCACGGTCCTCAGAGCCTTAAGGAGGTTAGTGGAAAAACGGGTCCCCGTCTCAATTAAGGCGTCACGTGCTAGGTATTCTTCTACTATGTTCTTCACTGTATCGCTAAAAACATTTATATTAGCTGATAGCTAGCAACATTGACAGTTGCGAACATTGTAAATTTTAATACTAGTGTGGCAACATTTGTCTTTCTGCCGCCACGGCCCGTTCAATGAACTCGTCTTCATGTAATTTTGTTTTAGTAATGTAATTTCGAAAGACATACAGCACCAACACATAGTCCGCAAGCTTACCCACTTTAGCAAATACACTGAAGATATTAAAATATACTGCGAAGTAACAGAGTACAGCATGTTAAATAAGCATTCAGGAATTTAGTAGGTAGGTATAAATTGCCGTCCCACAGCAGAAGTAAAATAGCTATTTGTTATTTTATCAAAAACGAAAAGTGTGAATGTACCTGAAATAAAAAATAATGTCGTATTTATTATATTCTTAACATATTCCTTCAATACATGGATTTTAGATCCATTTCATATGAACAATTTAATTTAATAATAACATAATTATAACTATATACAATATTTACAAAATAAATAAAACATTAAAATAAAAATAAAATAAATAATAAATAATTAATTCCTAATTTACCTATATATATGCAGGTAAATGAGCTTGGCGTTTCCGGTACCACTACAAGCCATTAGGCAAAATATGATGCATGCAGTGGCCATGTCCTTGGTTTCCCGACATCTGACGAAAATGAACCAAAGCATGGAAACCACATGCACATAGAAGTAGGAACCACCAGTCAGGAACGTCAAGACATAGGAGATGATGGAAACGCCTGGAAATTGCAGCATGGTTAGCTTATTGTTTTGGGAATATAATATATATTATGGGATATTGATTTTTGATTTTATAAGGGGGATGCCCTATTGCGTTAGAATTTTTTTTGAATCCTGCAGCTGCCTTCATGCACCCATGGAGAGATCTATGCCTTTCCCCACCACCCTGGTGAAATCTTTCGTGTTAAGCAAAAGGTTTAAAAAGTATATCCAAATATCTTCAAATAAGTAAATTAAAATTCATTTATCTTTTGGTAACAAAGATCCATTTGGTACACATTAATCATAATAAATAGATTATAATAAATAAAACAAATTAACCTACGTTGAGCACTCTTCTTTTTTATGTTAACTGTCCAGATTCTCAACAGGAAGGCCACGTTCTCTATCAGAGTTGGCAGATCACAGTACTCCAAACCAAACCTACGTAAGGACTTGAACATGTTATGGCACCTGTTAATTTAAATAGCCTTAGTATTGAATTCTATGTTCAGTATCCATTTCATTAGGTACTAGTTTTCTCAATGATTTCGTAAGGACATAAGAATGAAGTAATATATAAATGAATAAGATTTCTAGTCAATTTTTAATTGATAAGAATATCCAATTACATGTTTTTAGATTTGATATATTTTTGCCCGACTGCCTCAAAGACGGTTTTTTTGAGCGTATGTGTGTATTGATGTATGTGTGTGCATTTCTTTGGCACACTATATAGTCCAAATTACCTGAGATATTTTAGCCTCTAGGAATAACTAAATTATCCAAGATTTATTTGGATGAGGTGACGAAACAAAAGCTAGTAAATAGATTATTACAAAAAATACAAACATATAAAAGCGATAATCTTTAACACATATAATGCCGTCTTAACAATTGACCAATTCGTTTTTTTTTTTAATTGAAAATATTATTAAAATACAATT
>DWPW01000092.1:0-15097 GCA_018252015.1 Astraptes brevicauda
GTTGGAAAAGCGGAACTTTCTCAATAGCGAGTTCCTTGTGTGTGGCTGTGTTGCTGTTGTGTAGGTGTGTGTATAGGTGTTCAGGATCAGTGGCCGGCGCGCGCGCACCTGCCGCGGTTCCCACGCCTCGCCGCCCGCGCCCCCCGCCCCGTGACGTCACATCCACACAAACAACGGTCCGCGAAGTCGAACTCGTTTTTTATTGCCCCATTACGCAAAGAAATGTACTGCGATTGAATAATTTGAAGTGCTCTATTTTTGGAACAAAATAATAACCGTGTTGTTTTTTTGTGGGTATTTTTTGTTGCACTTGATGCTACTTCTACAAGTGTGTGAATACAAGCCAATATTGTGTACATTTCCTGCTGCGTATTTGTCTTCTCTTTACGTACCTAATGCAGAGTTTGTTTTGTTCTAATATGCGTGTCCTGTGCCAATTGGCCACTTTTAGAGTTTTTTTTTACTTGTGACAAAATATTACAAAATATGTTACTTAATTTACAGCTCGATATCGAAATAAGCTTAAAAACTTATGGAAAATCTGCTAAATATTGACTATATCGGGTATCTTTTCTAGCTATTTTTATAAGATATTAAACGCGTAGCCGATGGTAATAGGCGAGTAAAAAAACATGGATATAATCATAATACATTTTATGTCTGTCATTTTATCGATATTATTAATACATAAACTGAAAACTTCAGAACACTTTTTAGTAAGTATAAGTACCTCCCTACTGCGCGCACAGAGTGTGAGATTAGGTTAAAGTTCATTCAAAGAACAGTATTGATAGATAATATTTATGTATAATAAGTGTTAAAATTTAAATATTAAATTAAACAAAATAAAACAATAATATAATTTATTACATTACTGACTTTACTGACAATGACTAAAACACATAATTATCTAAAGGCAACTATGTCAGATGTCCCTATACGTCAGAAAATGTTATTGTTTTAAATACAGTTTAGTCAATTAAACCTCATTCGGTGCATATCAAGGTAATTTTTTATTTGGATTAATTATTATGGTCGAATTTAGAACATTGCGACAGGCCTACTAGTTGTAATCAATGTACAATTTCACCACTAAAAGGAAAATTATATTATGTAGTTATTTATAATTATATTATATTATTATAGTATATTTCTTTGGGAAATTATATAATTGTTATTTTACAACTTAACTTTTTTAAAGCTATACGCATTTAATGTATTTTGGTGAGTGCCACGCCATCTATCTCACAACTACAAAGTTGCGAACCAGTTAAGCGCCATCTAGTGGTCTGCTTGTAAACCACCACATGAACGGGTTCGTGTAGCAGTTCTTTTAACCCGACAGTAGATGGCGTTAGTTGTCTTGCGGTATAAAAATGATAGCTAGCAAGTTCGAAATAGCACCTTTCTACTGTGTTTGAATCTTTTCCAGTTTTCAATCACATTTTTATGTTTACATTATCGTACGTTATAATTTTAAGGGTTCTATTTTACTTAAAGATTTTATACTAAGTATGGGAAGTTTTTATCAGTGGCTAGTGCTCTTTTTCCTGTGAATTTGTACTTTGCTACAAGACTGTTACTTATTAATATATTGATTCATTAAATAGTTGGGGGTGAGAGTACTACAAAGAATACAAACTGCAGTCAAACTACAAATAAAAAATAAAATTTCCACACAAGTACAATTATTATAATAATAATTTATTTAAAATTTGTTTATTTATATCGGAGCGTGTGTTACTTGTATAGTTGCATTGGTACGGCAAGTTGGCAGGCTCTCAAACGTCTTTGGTATATCATAACGAGAGACCAACAGATTTATAGCCCCAATAAATCATATTTAGGACACACACTTTAGGATAATGCGGGAATTTATTGGATACACAGGCCGGATAAACTTAATGCACTAGATTTTGAATATGTTGATGTTTTACTGTTGCTAGTGAACCATTCGTGAAGTTCTCTAAATAAAATCAATTCATTAATTACTATATTACTTAGCTATTTAAAGACAATCAGTATGGATCGACAATGTCGTGAAAGAAAGCATCTACTTACTTAGTTATATGTAACATCTTGGATACAGTAGAAATGTAGAAGTGACTAATGAAAATTTGTGAAAGTAAACAAAATGTTCAAAAAAAAAATGCTAAACTATTTTATTTTTGCCTATTTACCTATATATTCACAGTTAATATGAGTAATTGTAGTAACCGGGTAGCTAGCACGATAGTTCACATTTGGCTCTATTAATATCATATCATTGCTACTAAATATGTAAATAGTATCAGTGTACATGACATTTAGTAACATTTGTAAATATTGTGTTGGAGTACAATGGAACTCCTCTAGGAAGTATAACGTAAATATAGTTAAGATATTATGATATTTGGGGAGACCTACTTAGTGTTACTTCTAACTAATGCTATAAGAATAAAAACGATTTATTTATTTAAGACATGCTCGATAGCTTCATTATAATGAAATTTAAATCAATCAAACCGATACAGAAATTATCTGTAATTTGAGATACTTTTCATAATACGAGTATGTTTAAAATAAATTTAACTTTACTGAAGTAATCAAACAATTTCATATAAAATTTGTCTGCATTATAAGAAAGTCTAGAAATTTAATTATAAAAAAAATTGAAGGCGCAAACGAAATAAAAATGACACACAGAAGCAACAAAGTCATGGAAATGCAGTTTATGTAGTTTTGGTTACAAAGTAAATCCCAAACCTTTGTTTGAAGGGTGGCGATTCTCACCTTTGTTAATTTTACTTCAAGTCTACACGTTATACCCACATAATATATCATACAAAGATCGCACATGGTTTACACGGAACAATCGCTTTAATTGACATTAATTTGGCTTTAGGTGTCATCGCGCGTTCGAATCGAGACAGTAAACATACAAATAATGAGATGTAAATTTAGAGGCAGAGTATATTTTACGTCTAAGGTATAAGTATTCACAGTTGAAAGACATTTAAATACAATCGGGTTCATTTCGCGTTTGCCTAAATTTAAGACTGAATATTTTTCTTTGAAGCGTTTTGTTAGTGATTTTAGAAGCGGGTATAATTTGTGAAAATGTGACTCCGTATATTCATCGAATTCAACAAACTCAAACACACTAATAATTTGGTTTGAAGGTGAGTGTTAGACAGACATGAAGATTTCTGTCTTTATTATTATTGGTTATAGATATTCAAAGGTGATAGAAGCCTTTCTGATTCGACTCCGGCGGCATAACCGCCACACCTATTTCTGTCTAATAACAGAGGTGTTAAAGGCTACTGTGTTCTGATTTGAAAGGTAAGGGAGACATACTTATTCGAGGTGTTTCAACTTAGTAATAAGGGATAGCAAAGGATCTGTAGCCGATCTCGGGCAGAACTGTGATCTTATCTGGGGTTGATTACAGATGTCCATGGGCTATTTCCATTACATAAAAAAAAAGCAGTGACCGACTATGTTATGTTGCTCCTGGATAATATTTATTGAAGACGAAGTCATACGTCATAGGTATGCATTTAAAAAGAACTAATTGGACTGGGTAAGACAATCATTTATTTGTCCCATAAATTATTTACCATCGTGGAATGATATTTCTTCGTATATTCACAGACCTAATAAAATGATTGAAGTTATCGTTGAAACGTACACATATTTTATTTAGCTCGTGAAAACACACGCATAATAAATACATCGTGTAGGCTTTTTATTTCCTCCACCCGTGACTAACAATAAAGGTGCGAACGAAGTTACCGTATAAAATATGAATTCGTTATCTATATATATAAATGTACAGTATAAAGTGGCATTAGTATGCAAACTATACAGGAGCTTGAGCCGAGAGGTGACGACGCGTCCATTTAGATGCGCGTGCGCATCGAGCGACGCGCTACGCATTAATAATAGACGAGCACAATAAAATTATCTTCAAATTAATATGAAAAGACCTGCATAAAATATGTAGCTGCTTAAAATATCTTCAAATGTAGATAAGTTGTTTTTCACTTATTTTTTATTTATTTAAGAATCAGGATCGTTTGGGAGTAAAGAATATTAGATTCAATCGAACTTTAAATTGATGTTAAAATGATATGCATAATTTAACATGTGTATCGAAGGTTAACGCACTTCCTATGTAAAGCGGTATTCTCGTATTGTCATTGACTAAAAACTGTGAATGAAAATTTTATTGTTTCTATCAAAGTTGTATTGATGTGGTGAAGTTGTAGGTAGTAATATGATTAGAAAAATAATAATTGGCCAAGTGTTGCATGAGCATCAGCTTGAAAAGGATTGGGCATTTCATTTGATATCCATATTTGAAGGTTTATAAAATGTATATGTAATCCACAATATTATAGCAGCAACTATCTGGGATTTGGACTTTGTCCCAACTTGTATTCTACAAGTTAAGCCTTTTCATTTGATACCCATATTCAGGGGTTTATAAAAATATAAGTAATCCGCCTTATTGTAGCAGCGGCCATCTTGTATTTGCATTTGTCATAGTGCACAGTATGCTACAAGTGAAACCCTTTCATTTGATACCCATATGTAGGTATTCAATACATAAACCGGAAAAAGTCGAAAGAAATCGGTTTCTTGTATGGAGACCCCTTGTATTATGAACTTTTTAATTTTTAATATTGGATGACATACCGGCCATAAAAATACACATTTTGTACAAAAATCAAATATCTCCTTATACGGTTCAAGATATAGAACTCTGTAACAGACGGACAGACGGACAGAAAAAGAAGTCTTCATAATAGTTTTGACTCTTAGGAAACCTTAACAAATAAAAAGTTACGATGTCAACCAAACAGATGTAGAGTTCAAAAGCGCAGTGAACTTCAAATGTCAGTAGACGAAACGCCCTAAATACAGTGCTTTAGCTGTAGATTTAAAATATTATAGGAAGTATTAAATACTTATGTAATCCTCCTAATAGTACGCCTCAGGGACACACATAAAATAAACCCCAGATAGGGCTAGCGTCCTAACTGAGGTAGGAAACAAGTGCGTTGATAGCCCTAAGGAGTATGTTGGAACGCCTCCTGTATTACGCTCATTTACTTTTAAAACTAGAACTTAGCAATGCATTAACATTCTTAAAGCAGGAAAAGGGTCACAATGAGTGGTGCCTCCGGATGAGACAAAAGTTAAGTTAAATTAGAGATATTTATATTTATAATTATGCACAGAACCTACAACCGTAATGCATATCTGTTTATTTTTAAAAAGCTTGCACTAATCGCGTGATATTTGCGTGATTGCGTTCCATTAGGAACATAAATAGGGATTCGTTAGTTTCGATAGTAATTTATCTGTTTGCGTTGGCAGCGGTCAGTATCGCGATTAATAAAACAACATGTCCGCCAACTGGTCCGCCCGCGGTACCAGGCGCACATAATCTCTATGGAGCTTTCGCGGCAAAGAAAAGTAGCGAAAAGTTGTTCAAGTGGGCACAAGACGCTAAATATGTGCAGAAGTTAATTGAATATGTTTTTATGCTAGCCAGTTTTAGACGCAGACGGTCGTCCAGACTATGGAGGTTTTGCCTTGAACTACTTTAGAAATTATAATTTGTGTAATAATTGTAATTTCAACTTTTTATGATACATTTTACTGTAAATTACGGGCCAAATACTTGGAGTCTATGGACGCATGGATAAATGACATATGGCTATAAAATATTTTCTTAAAAAATCGTTTATGTTAACACCTTTTATAAAAGTAATCGAAATGCGTAGATAAATTAGATTATAATCTTTACGTTACGACAAATATCTATAACAAGAAACAATAATAAATAATAATTGAGACACTATCGATAAACTATTTCACTCTTTTCAAAATATTGTTTACATTTTATTTTGAAAACGCTCAAGACTAGCAGCCAAGCTTTAGTTTTACTTTGTGTTACTATCTTAAAGACTGAATGTCCTATTTGAGCTACTGTTTCTATACCTATACTCTGCTCGGCCACCGCCATTCACGACCATTATGAATGAAGCTTGCTTGTGTGAGTGCGTGTGCCACCGACAGCCCGATCGCTGTGTTCTGAACACGTGTTTATTTGAGTCAACATGGTAGGCCGTTCATGAGAATTTTCTTGTGTCAACATCTGAACTTGCTTGACAGAAATAGCTTGCTGCTTTGTTTTCGCAAAGCAATAATATAAATCAGGGTTTCTCAAACTTAAAGCTCCACATACCAAACCTAACCATATTAGGATTTCAAATTAACGGAGACCCTACTAAAAATAAAACAGGTATAGATGGTATAGAAGAAGTTATTTTATTTTTAAAATACAGTCAGGTACAAAGAGTGATAGATATTATTGGCTTTAATTAATGAAATTAAAGGGTTAAGCATGAAATAGATCTGTTTATTTCCTTTGAAGGGGGAGTATCTATACTATTTACACCTACACTGCTTGTCCACTCCGTACATGCGATGTGTTGTGGTTTTGGTACGGGTAAGGCACTTGATGAACCGGCGTAACCCACTTTGAGAAGCTCTGAAGTAGTGACCGCCTACCACTTGTAATGGATCGCTAGGCGCTTGGATACTCCAGCCCTGTTCTTTGTGTTGTATGAGTTGAGTTGAAATACTGGTTTTGTTAGCGCCGGTTTCAATTTAGATACTATTTTGAAACTAAATTAAGCTTAAAAGAAGATCGAAGAGAACAAAACTCAAATATTGCGACAATATAAAATTACAGCACTAATAGCCTAATGTTTAAAATTTGGCCTACAATCGAGAGTTTTAGCTTCGCAATTGGTTATTCATAGAAAAGTGAGTAATACCATTTATTTAATCTTGCTTTAACTACGAAGGAAACCATTCTGAGGAAATGCCTAAGAGTTAATAAAATCGTTCTCGTAACTTCTTTCAGCATTTTTCATAGTTTCGGATTTGACAATCCACGCACGCTTCATTTTACGCAGCGTAAAAATACAAATATTTCGGTACTATCAAAGACTCATTTGCCGATACAAAAATGTTAATAGTGAAGTTAGATACATAGAATTCGTTAGTAATATGTCATTCCTAGAATTTGTTCAATCATTCCTCCTACAGTAGTAAAGCTCCCGGATAAATGCAATGTGTGAACATTGATTACTAGAGTATAGGTACTTATAGTTATTTCATGATTGTGTTTTTATAAATTTTATCCTTATTCTGTATCATTTTTTTATTAAAAGATGTATTTATGTATAAAAATGTAAATATTTATTAAATAATGTAGTAAAAAAATTATGTAAATATGTATTAAATTTATATTTACATTTTAGTCAATAACTTTGATTTTAATACATATGTCACACATTGTGTCACTGTTGTATTATGGTTTGCTTTATCTTTATTACCGTGAATATTATTACTATTATTTAAAAAAAGTTGGGCTGAATAGTCAGAAGGCAAGGCCGTAAAAGTAATATTTAAAAAACTATTCTGATCGTGATTCTAATATAATAAACAATGTAATTATACGTTCATTATGATAGCAAGTGTGTCGCAGACTCCACATATGTTAGCTGTAAAACGAGGGATTTATTTACAATTAGTTACTTTATACTCTATCCCATAAGAACAAAGTTCAATTTACAATATTTCTTCAAAACCAGGTGATATACGACACTTACTTTCCAGTTGGCAGAGCATAAAAAACTGCTTAGCACGCCATTTAATATAATGTTACATAGACGTGGAGGTTACATTATTATATTACACAAAATTAAAATTTAAACTGAAACAATATCTATGCTTTGCTATGCATGATTACATGTTCCAGTTTGAAAATTACATGAATTGACCATTGTGGCTTATAATAATATTATATAGTATTGTGATATGGCGTGGGAGACACTTGAGTATACGAGGCATTTCAAGTTACTCCTGAGGGGTAGTAGGAGCAATGCCTTTAACTGACCTTAGGATTCCAATACTATCTAGGGTTGATTACAGATGTGCGTGGTCGTTAGTCGCATAGATTATAGGTGGGTACTCTAGTACGTTGCCTTAAATCGTCAATTATGCTACTTGTGGTCACCAATCCATCATCCGTCCATTCCGGATTCTTTTTTTATGTTATGGAAATAGCAAAACGAGCATGCAGACCGCCTGATTATAAGAGATGGCCTGCCGTCCATGCCATGTGTAGTCAACCCCAGGTAAGATCGATTTTCCACCTAAAGTCGGCCACAGATGCGTTGCTACATCTGAGACTAAGTTGGAACGCCTGGAATTAATATGTCTCCCTTATCTCACCCTTCAAACCAGCACAACGCTTAACACTGCTGTTATGAGGCAGAAATAAGAGTGGCGATGGTGCCGGAGTCGAACCACAAAGGGTTCTACCACCTCTATACTTTGATTAATACAAGCTGAAGATCTATAAGAGCTAATTAATATGTTAAAGATCAATTATTTAAATATTATACAATAAATAAAGTGCAACTATGCAACATATATAACATTGAACTTTTCCCAGAATTGTTTGCATATAAACATATTTGTAACACAAATGTACTCAATCAAATACATATAGTTTAACATACAGTTCCGCTGTACAGTTTAACTATTCACTAACGATAACATCACAATTGTTTATAAATGTAAGTAATTCATGTTTGCTGAAAGGTAACTTCGGCATTCATAAACATGAGTATGCGCATTTTGGCAACATCCTGTACATGGATCAACATGGCCGAGGAAGTGGACACCGCAACATCCTCCGGTCATGCGACACCTCTGGTGAAACTGTCCCACATATCTACCCCAACTTTTTACCATTGAGGTTTTTGTAAACCAGTTTTTACACAACTGTTACTAATATAAATTTGTAGGGTTCCGTAACCAAAGGGTAAAAAACTTTTTTAGTTTTTACGAAACTATTACTAAGCGTGCCCTGTCTGGCCGCTTGTTACAGGGCTCTATCTGTTGAGCCGTAGCAATTAGACGCTTGTAATTTTGAAAAAGCTTAATTGATTTTAAAAATAAAGAGGTCTCCATACAAGAAATAGGCATTATTATATTTGAACCGTAATAGTAAGACAGTCAAAATTGTAAATTTATTTACTACTATGGCCGCAATCATAACAAATACTAATTATACTAAATAATGAACATTTGGCACAACGGAACCCTTCGAAAGTTCGATTCGTGCTTAGACAATTATTATTGGTATTTATCTAATACAAATAAATTATAATTAATTACTTATAGTTTAAGTTTAGAAGTAAGAATATTGCCTTATACACATTGATATACTAGTAAAGAAACGTTTTACTAGTAGTATATCAATGGTTATACTAAATATATTAGCAATTTTAATACCAATATTCTGTGTTATCACTATTATATACTTTGTATGTAATTTGTTCCTTTTACATGCTAGCAGTGCTCCGCGATTTCATCCGCGTTAAAAAAGTCTGATATAAGTTTAAATTATAAGGCCTTCACCACACTTAGTGCGGGAACCGCGCGCGAATTGACAAATCGATTGACAAATTGTGGAGCTGATTCGCGGTTTCGCACCGTTTTCCCCGTTTAGTGTTGGTTTTTTTGACCTACGTCAAAGGATTTGTGACGTGCGAACGCGACGCGAACTTGTTTCGACTCTACATTCGCACGAGGCCCAGTTTTTCTATGAAGACCTTGCTAAAGTTGCAAAGTAGTGTGTCATTAGGCTTAAAAATTTATAGAAATTATAGTCGGAGATAGATTTTCTTGAGTATTATCATCAGAAAACATAAAAAACTTAAAACCTCGCGACGCACGAATAAGAATTAGTGTAATGATGGAGATAACAGTCCCATTCATTTATAGTACGACGCAGCAGCAGCAGCTACTTCTACTTTCATACCGATCAAAGTTGCGAACGTGACTGAGAAACTATCGCGAATCATTGCGAGTACGGAGTCATGCTTATCATGCCGCGAAGTCTCGGCATGTTCGCGTCGAAAATCGTGCCGTGAATCGCGCACTAAGTGTAGAGGAGACATAATAGCTATTGATAGAGTAGATAAATTTCAATGAAATAAAGATTAAATATTACTTTGTAAGTACATACTTAATGAAAAAAATAAAAGGCGTTTAATAAGGAATACGTCATGAACTCACGTACTATTCTACTTTTAGGTAGGTGAATATTTGAGTTTTTTTTATCTACAACTAGGATAACAAGTATTGGATTAACAACAAAACCCGTAGTGGACAATCGCTGTTAGCTAGTCGAGGCTATCAGAGCATTATTCAATAGCCCATGTGATATGATGTTAGGTATCAGTGACGGGAAAACCTTAAGACAGGCTAATAACGACCTCTATGTGGTGTAGGAAACGCTACGAGTGCGCACATCAGATAACTTTATGTTTTACTCGTACTTAGGTGTAAAAAAATAGACGAGCATCCATTCTAACGGATAAGTTATCTATTTCCACCCATGGATCACCCATGATCAACCTCTGATAAGTTTAGAGTTCTATCTGAGGACTGTCTCTCCCTAATCATACCCTTAAAGTGTAAAACAATAGCTGGTGTGCCGCTATTGGAAGAAATTATTTAGATTTACTTCCTTTATTTTCTACCTACGGAGGACTATAGCTACACATTTTAGGAATTGTCAAAATAATTCAAAAGGTCTATCTAATAACTAATAGGCAGTGTTAAACACTGCTGTGTTATGATTTAAAGGACGTGGTTAGGGCAACCTGCTTATTCGAGGCTTTCCAACTTAGCCCTCAGGAACAGCTTAGCATCTATGGCCAATTGAGAATGGAAGATAATAGTCTGATCTTTTCTTCGTTTGATTGCATGGCTAACAGTGGTCACTTGCCATCTGGTGGACTGCTCGTTTGCTACTTCTATGTTACAAAAATAAGTCGTAACAATTTCAGCATACATTAAGCAGATAATGATTGAAGGCAACGCATTAAACGCTATTCAGACAAAAGTCTAGCGACACGACATGAGTCACGTTTAAGATAGGGGCACAGAACACACTGTGTTCTCTACAACACTACTGATACACTACTGAGCGAACACTACTGTTACTGTACTGGCAGTTTTACTTTCATTGTTGCGATAATCATTTTATTGTTGGGCTGACTTAGTTTGAACAAAGACTGCTCAAACCGTAGTAATGTTGAGTTTTGTGCTGTGATAAGAGATACATACGTAGGTACTAAAACATAAAGTCGTAGAAAATCGATTGACTAAGGTTAGGTTCATCTTAGATTCGGTTTGCATCGTATTGAAATAGCTACTGTAACAAACGAAGCAGTTTTTTAATAACAAAACGGGTAGTAATATAATTGTTTAAAATTAGGAACGTGGCAGAGATTCTTCATTCGTGGAGAGATTCATAATGTTAACATGATATTTAATTTACAAAGGATGAAAAAAATATATAAAAAAGATAATAACATAAAAATGTGTATATCTACTTTACTTCAATTATGTTCTGAATAAAATACTGATGCATTTACAAAAGTGATATCAAACATCAAAATTAATAAGTTGACGCGTCATTGTCTGTTACTCACAATCTAAGTATCACCTATTTTCTATGCATATTATAATACAAAGTCTCCAAAAGCTGTCTGTATGTTATCGACCATCTCAAAGCGTACTGAACGGATTTTTGAACGGTTTTTACTAAAAGATGTGAGAAAAGCCTATATATTTTAGGTCTATATATTGTATATACGATCTCCACACAGGCGAAGCCGTGAGCACAGCTAGGTATGAACCTATCCCAAGTGATTCACTGAAGCAATAAATAGCGCAGATGTATTAACTATTCGTACATACAAATATCCCACCATCTACAGGGTGGTAATGCAATCAACACGCAAGCTTACAATTGTAATTACCGCGCGCAATGTTCCGTGTTGATTCATTCGTTCGGAGCGAACTTACGCGTTTTCATTCACGGAACTTTCATTCATTTTTTCGTACTTCGCTCTGAATTGATTGAAATCTGATACATGTTTTCATTTAAGGTTAAGATGCAAATATAAGCTAGATTAACTTTTTATCGCTTCACATACTTATGTACCTACATGTTGGTAAAATTAGAGGTTTGATCAAAGTGTGCTTGTGTGATCAAATTGTAATATTTAAATCAAAATCCTATTAAATTTTCATGATACTGTTTGCATACGCTCCTTCGAAACAATTAAGGCATTTTTTCCAGGTATGAGTCTTTATGACTTTGTGTTTGTGTATGTTCAAGATTTTCATGAAACAAGGATTCCTTGTTCAAGAAACAGTTGTGAAAAATGGTTTTATTGTTCTTAATCTTAAAATTCTATGTACCTACCTAACTGAATTAAATTGTACTTTATAAATTAGATTTAGGCACCGTAAAAATGTAAACAACATACAACCCGTATCAAAAAAACATAAATATTAATATGTTGATTTTGTTAAATAAATACATGATTTCATTTATCACGTGGCATACGAAAGGAAGTATAACAAAGTAGTTCGTAAGATAATAATGAATATAAAAGATTTTATTCTCGACTAAAATTAACAATAAGCACTAGTTTGCTACAAATAACGTACCTAAAACAGCAATTTCGATTCCAGATAACTTAACGGAACTAGGTCTTCTTTCCAAGTAAACGGGAAGTCCAGATCGTTTCATCTTAAGACAGGAAAAGAAGGAAGCAGGAATAACTCAACATAAGTGCCTGTTACCTATACACGTTATTAGTCAATCAATTAATTACTATGTTCTACGAACCTATTATTTCTTAAGAAGATAATTGCCTTCAGATCGATTATTTATGTTTTATGTATAAGTAGCATGGATGGAAAATTCTGGAAGATTCTGGAACATTCTAGATGATGGTAGAAGCAATACGCCACGCAACACTTTGTACCGTGCTACAGTCCTTGCTTTTGTGCGGAAGGATATGAATGTCGTTAACTTAGAAATGGACGATGATCTTAATCCTTAAGAATGGTAACATATGTGTTCAAGTTTAGTTAGAATTCCTGTTCTATATGGAGGTGGTCACAGAAGACCATGGGCGGCAGTGGCCTCTTCCCATCAGGTAAACTGCAAGGTAATTTGCTACATGTGTCTTATAAAAAAAAATTAAAATGTTTTAATATGAAATATAAGTTTCAAATGTTTTTAACAATGAAGCATGTAGGCAACTTAATGATAAGTGGTCACTGCCGCCCATGGACTTTAACCAAATCTAAATATACCTACCTAATTTGAGTCAATCCTTGATACATCACAGGCTACGGATTAACTTGTAAGTACGACATTAAACTGCAATTTACTATAAAGTACTCAGTTTACTTACAATAGGATAATTCAACAAATTCATTCAAATTTCAAAATGCACATACAATTTTGCTCAAGGTTTCTCCGTGTGTTCTTTTAAAGATTTAAATTTCTCGTATGGAATACAAACATACGGTGTATGCTATGTAAATAATCTGTATATGTGCATAACGATGTTCCCACGTCAAATATACATGTAGATGCAACAAGAAACAATAGGCCCGTATTCTCGGCCCACCCCGAAGCGGTCTCAAACCTGTCAACACGTCAAGGGTTCAATGACCTTAATAAAATAATAAGTAATTAGACAATGCGTCTAATTTCGTTTAGAGAGCCTTTGTTTCGAAGGGAAATGCTATATAATAGGTAGGTACGTATAGCGCAAAATTTATGCTCAAATTCGAATTCATTTTTGATGATGAGGCAATCCCTAATCTATATAATGGCAATAATTTTAGAGTAAAAACAATTAAACCTCCATTAAAGTTTTCTATTTTGTTACTTATTTATTCTATAAGGTTTCATAATGTGTATAAGGTTCGATGTCCTTTCGCCATAATATAAATATCAATTGGTTCGTTAACTTTATCTACAAAAAGGTACATTGCATTGACATACATTTTTATTGATGCACAGAAATAATGCTTTTGTATTTATTTCTTTTGTTCCGTATTTTATTTTGTTTGTATTGGCAGTATGAATGAAGTAATTTAGGTCTACACCTAAAATTTGAAGATTCTTTGTCTGTACCTACGTACCTACCACAGAGTTTTGGCGGGAACGCGAGGAGAGCCGTTTCGTTGCATGATAATATTATTTTTAAATACTTGTGTTTAGTCATGTTTTGTTTTGTGTGTAGGAAAGTGATATAATGCAGTGGGAGGTGACTTTTCGTGTTGTTTCCAAGACTTCACATGAAGCCCTAGTAAAATCTCCCATTGCTTTACTGGACCTATCTCATCACCATTACCTTCCGTATGGAACTATGTCATCATCACCATTTTCCATATGGATATTCATTGGGATATAATAAATAAAGAAATGAATATAAATGAAGATTGGCTGTAGAGGGCTTGATGCATGGCCGAAAAAGTACCTGAATGTATGTAAAGAAAAAAAAAAACCTACGACATGGTTAGTTGTTGCTAATTTTTTTGATTGATTGAGTGCATGTGTCTATTCAAAATATGTATATACGTTTAATATTACATAACGCCTATACATTATATTTAAAAAAACATTTAATACGTAGTATACTATATTAGCTACGTGCTTAAATGGTGATTTTTGTAGCTCTAGCTAGGTAATTAAATGTAAACAACCAAACTGCTGAGTCGGTTGTGACAGCGTTTCGCGCAGATGTCGACTACAATCTGTATTTTACTCCCACGCACTAATGGAATTCTGATATAACCTACATTTATATCAGAATTAGGCAACGATATTTTTTTGAGTAATGATCAGTATGTATCATATGTATTTTTAAATTAATGTGATAATTACTAGTTTACGAAAATATAAACTATTGGTTTAAAAAAACAGACACTTTTAGACACTTTTCTTTTTTTCGTCAACAAATTTTATTTTTACCGACTTCGATAAGGAGAAGTTTTGTATTCGTCTGTATGTATTTTTTATGTATGCAAACTTCAAAACTATGTACATCAAAACTAACATTTATTTAAATTATTTCTTACTTTTTAGTGACGTAGAAGTCGGTTTGATGTTTTTGTTAAATATAATTTTATATTTATT
>DWPW01000093.1:0-15061 GCA_018252015.1 Astraptes brevicauda
GCAAACGATCATACAATCAAACGATCACACAATCAAACGATCATATAATGGCACCTGATGGTATGGATGGATGGTGTATTCCTTTGTAGTTTGACTCCGGCGGCACCACCGCTACACCTATTTTTGCCTAATAACAGCAGTGTTAAGCGCTGCTGTATTCTGGTCTGAAGGGTGTGGTAAGGGAGACAAACTTATTCGAGACATTCCAACTTCGTCCTCAGCGGTAGCAACGCATCTGTGGCCGACCTCAAGTAGGGTTGTGTCTGGGGTTGCTTACGGATGTCCACGGGGTGCAGTGGCCACTTACCATAAGGTGGGCTGCGTGCTCGTTTGCTACTTCCATAACATAAATAATGGTCACTGCTGTCAGTTAACAACTGTACCCAATTCCAGATGAGTCGGCAGCCACACTCTTCCATGGAAACTCCAGAATTGTTTCACGCTAGAAATACGTGTGACGGTGGTACCAGTGGTGATAAGAGAAAAAAAAGAGAGATAATGTACTATAAATGACAATTGGTAAGTATATCCGTGCCTATATAATATAAAGACATTTCATTTAATTTAACCTCCCAGGACTTGAGGGTTACCAAACACGAAGCGTTCCGAAAAAATTCTCAGGAATAACTTTTCTGTGACATGGGTGATTACTTGTGTCCATTGGTACCAATAAGAATACTGGTTGCAAGCTCTTTCGCTTATCCCATTAAATTATTTAAAAAAAATACTAAAGCATGATACCGTGTAAATCTCCTTCAAAAAATAAATAATAGTTAAAAAACGAAAAATGAAAAATAACTATTGTAAGAAAAGCATAGGGTGTTTTTTGATGTATTTGACACCATGCACCCCACGCTTTTTTACAATAGTTATTTTTCATTTTTTCAGTTCACATTTCACAAAGGCATGTTTTTCAGTTTTTTAACTATTTTTTTTTTTTTTTTTGTTTTTTTTTAATTCTGTTTCTTTTTTAATAATATTGCATTGTCATCGGACCTTGATAAGTACGCAAAGCCTCATATTAATCCGACGTTTCTAAGTGGGCCAAAATTACGTTCGAAATTTCCGTTACATACAAACATACAACCGAAACTAATAAAAGCGAGTTAATAATGATAAAACCATATCGAAAAATTCTAAGCCTGTGGATACAAAAAAGATTATTCCTTTATCGTTCTTTCGTTACTTACATTTTGTTCTATATTTATCACCTAATAACATAAAACTATTATAATGCGAATTATAACTGAATACAAAAACAAAACCTGACGACCCGCGTGGCGAGGCGGTCACCGTCTGACACGCAGTGGGTTCCGGGTTCGATCCCGGCCAGACAGATATCTGATGAATTTAGGTTTCGGTTCTGGGTCTGTGTGTTTGTGTATTCGTGTTTGTGTTCTCATGGCACCCGCGATACAGGAGAATCCTACTGTGGGGTGTATAAAGCGATAAACAATTTAATGATCTAACAACTAGAAAAATTAAAATCGAACTTCAAAATGTACGTAATAAAACAGTAAATCTCTTCCGTAAACTTTTGATAAACGTTTCACCAGCACTCCAGAGGACGATAAAACACTGCACTCGGTACCTGCAGTTTCAAATTAAATTAAACAGAACATTTTACTCGCAATTTCAATCCTTTTCAAGACCTTTTCAAGACGTGGGGTGAATTATATTGTGACTGTCTTTAGACTCTTTAGGAGTGCGAATAATCCTGCGGCTTGTGAAATTTCCGATCTGCAAATTTGAAAAGGACAGGCATGGTCGGTAAATGGATGGGTGAAATTATATGTTTTGAAGGGTACGTTATACCGTCGGTCCCTGTTTACATAGCACAATCGATAACCCTCGTCGGTGACCTTATGGGTGGACAACATCTGATACGGGTAAGCCACTAATCCGTACCCCCTTCACCGACACGCATTGGAGCAATGTGGTGGACAACCAAGTCTATGCCAATTTGGGTTTATACCGTGCCCAGTAGTGGGACATAAAATAGTCGCAGCGGCGGAGACTCTTTAGTATGACACTGACAAGAACATTCGGAATTCCTGTATGATGTACAAAAAATAAAGGCAAATACAAAGATCCAACAGAGAACTGAATGTTATATGTCTGCCTGACTGGAGATCGAATCTTGAACACTTCTTGCAACTTTGTAATGATGGTTTAGTTTAATGCTACCATTACATTGAGATAACAAAACTACAAATACAAAATTTTATGTACCTATAACGTATTTATAGTATTTTAATGTATATCGATTTGCCACTTTTCAAACCATAATACGAAATTGCTATAATGCTGCTGGGGCCTGGCAAACATAGATGGTAACGGTGCCGCCACTGACGATACTAGGGGCGGGCGACCCGGGACGCCGGGGCCCGGGGCGCCGGGGCCCAGGGGTACCACGGATGCCAACACAAGTTAAAAAACCTCAATACCTTGCGCTTTAGAACTCATAATGGAACTGATAAAGGACGCTAAATGTGTGACTCCCCCGAGGCGCCAAATGTGCGACTTGCCCTACGAGATGGCTAAGATGGCTTTAACTGTTATACTACCCTTATATTCGACTTTTCACTTGGACCGTTTTCATAATATCCATTTCATCATCAGTAACATTTATAAAAAAATCTTTTATGTCTCTTACCATATTATGATCCCATACAAACACAAATGAACTCATATGCTAACCTATATTTTACTTAAAGTAGTCAGCATTTCCTTTCACCGTCGACCCGCGACCCAGATAGTACAATGGTGTAGGCCCGACGGAATTAAGGGATTGTAATAAAAAACCAATGTCAACATAACATCCATACTAACCAACAAATACATAAGAATTCGAAGGTAATAGAAACCTTTATGATTGGTCCTGCGGCACCACTGCCAAATTTATTTTAGCATAATAACAGCAGTATTATGTTCTGGTTTGAAGGGTGAAGTAAGAAAGACGCACTAATCCTATGTGTTCCAAATTAGTCCTTAGGGATAGCGACACATCTATGGTCAACTACAGTTACGACTCTTATTTTATCTGGGCTTCATTACAGATGTCCATGGATGGCAGTGGCCACTTACCATTAGGTGAGGCAGTGCACCTCGGCACTCGTTCTAGTTATACTTAAAAAAAGGAAACTCTAAGCTTTGCTTACCGTTAATCTAAAATACAAAACTTTATGGTAGCCACATTTGTACTTAACTGTCCTTTCTGGGAAAGAGCAAATCTCTTATGTCCTAAGAGATCTCCTCCAAAGCCAGTAATGCATTAACGACTTCTCTGGTACTTCAAGTATCTCATTGTTATTATATTTGACGTATCGTTGATTATAAGTATTAAAAAAGAATTGAAATATGATGGTAGCTTATAGTTTAAAGAAGTATTTCAGAACACGTAACGGCCGACAGCTGCCTTATCAGTTCAATTATTACGCAAAACGTATCAATAATTCATTATATATATCATAACGAAAATAGATACATAAAATTGATGTGGTATTGTATCTAGGGTGAGTGTATGTAACTAGATAGAAAATTAAGAATTTTAGGCTAATTGAAGCTATTTCCTTTAACATTTCCTCACACCCGTAACATGACGATGCTAAAATAACTCGCTTATTACAAATCTAAAAGTAACACTAATCATGGCAGGAAGCATTAGGCCACGAAATCTTTCAAAGCTTCGTGTTCGTAAAACATACGCTAAAAATGATTCGTCATCAATTCCGCCGATGTAGAGACTGATAGTGGAAAATCCCTCAAAAAACTCAAAAAGAACTTCGACGGAAGCTTTCCGAAGCTTTTTCGACACGCGTAAATCGGAGTCACGAGAGGGGCTCGTTTGTACCGCTTTGATCTTTGAACGACCACGCCTTACATAATGTAATACGAGGTTTACAAATCCATTCTGATTCAGAGGGCGAAAATATAGCATAAGTTAAGAGTGGAAGCACATGAGAGGAAGCACAATGTTCATGATTACGTCAATTCTGAGAATAAGCTGGAAGATGATTCCAAATTGTAATAACATGGATTGTTGATGATGGAAATTGTTATGTTTATGGTAATTTTGTTGGGATATCAATGGTAGCTTGGTTCTGAATAAGTAATGTAAGAATTGATCACCGCTAGAAGAAAATTATTTCTCAAACTCCATACGCTTTCATATATGTAAGGACCCGATAATTCTATTCCTTTTGTTTCCTTAGAATAGTACACATACATATCTTATCAGAGGTCTAACAAACAGTTTTAAAACTTGAGTTCCGATTTATTATCGTGTAATTTCTTTCATAAATTCATAACATAACAAGTTAAAGTAATCTTTAGTCATTAAAGATGTCATTAAAGACCAGTATCCAGCCATGGAACTCAACAGGGTTTGCAGTAATATACCAGTTTACAGTTATATAGTTCATAATTGCTAAAAAGTATACATTTTAAATTCATATGCTGATCTTCATAAAAGATAACTCGGAACACCAGCGAATGGTGACCCCCAATCTTTGTTTGCGACAATTACCTGCACAGTAATGGCTCCGCGATGTCGCACGTATGTTGACAGACTGCTAATCACACATTGATGGCCAATAGCTGATAGGATACGCGAATTTGCTATAATTGAATGTGTTGGCGGTAATGAAAATAATAAAATCGATAATAATAACAATGTTAAATAAATAGATAACCAAAAATAAGTAAATGTCGATAAAGTTAACATGAACCAGAAATAATGTCAAGATGAAAGATTTGAATCTTAATCAATAAAATTATTTCCATTTTCTTACCACATAACAGATGCTTAAGTACCCTGGTTTCATCTTGTCTACATGTCATGCCCATCATAGACGTTCAAATTTAACAGCCTTGATAACATTAGGCTCCTCAGATATATGGTAAAGCTCGTGGTTATAAAAAATAATCGAATCATATAGAAATGCGTACGTAGAAAAATATGTACATATAGGCAAAGTATGTACGATGACACAACCCATTTTGCGAAAATTCGACTCGTAATTATGGTGGTGTTTTTCCAGGTATTGCACACGTACCGATCGATGATACTGATTGTATTGAACGAGAATACGTAAATACCTGAACAAAAAGTTCAGACAGACTTTCCTAGTCAGAAATGGTTGTTGCAGTGGGTGGAAATACAAAATTTATGAAACTTGAAGAGTAAATAATAATGAAGTACATGTAATAACTTACACTTAAAAGAAATAAGAAGATTATTCGAAGTAGTGACTCATTTTCATTCGAAAAAACCTATATTCACGTATAGACAAACAACTATTCGACGACACAAAGTAATCAAACATAGATGGTAGATAAAGCAAATTCGAAATAAAGAATAGGTTCCAGGTATTGACAAAGGGTAAAATAGTTGTAGGCCTAGTGGAATCTATCGATTATGTCGTTGAATAAGACAATATAAGCAAAGGCAAAATTGTACCTTTACTCAGAAAGCATTATGATGACAGCCGAATGAAGAGTACATTGTTTAGATTTTTATGCGCACCTTAAATGTTTTCAAAGTAAAACGTGAAGTTCTGTAAAGATTTTTTTATGTTTCGTAAAAGCCGCTTATAAACTTGTTAAGTAATTTCAATATTAATGAATGTTTTCGATTTTCGGACTGTTACTCCAAGTTGGTCTTTAGGAACAGTAATGTACTCATCTTTGGTTTTAATACGACTTTAGAGTTATGTGAATTTTCAAAGTATCTATCTCCGGCTTTAGGAAAAAGCTTTGTTCTATCTACGGAGTTAGTTTGGTATACGAAACCTTCGACCGATCTAGATATCTAGAAATAGCAACTACAACTTGCATGTCAATTAATTCAATTAATGTACTTTAATAACTGTAATGCACATTGCAGCTTCTATTAAACATTTAGGGGCGGTCTGTTAGCGTTAAGTGCATCACATGATAATGCATCATAACGAAACAGAAGTCATCAAGTCGTAAATATCATAATGTAACAGAAGTTTAACCTCATGCAAACAGCATCAACGTATACAATAAATAAGGATACTGGCTAAGGTATTAGTGTGATAGGTGCATTAGTATTTAATAAATAGTTAGTCTAAAGCGTAAATGACACGTAAATAACGACACATTAATATAGGGCTATTGTAATAGCAATAATCACAAAGGTGATGGACAGTTCGCGTGAATTCCATGTAATTAAAAATTGTGTTGTGCCATGTATTACGTTCATGACGATAATTTTAATGATCGTAGTACAATGCTGAATAAATGTCAATTTAGTTTTAGTACCTTTAGTATTGATTGTAAGCAGTGGAATTTCAGAGGAGTTCAAGGCAAATTTGTAAAGTATTTGACGATGAAAAACTTTCTGATTAGATTCATTTACTTATAAGATGATCTAAATATTGATGGAAAGATAGATTAAAAATACACACGTATACATTAAAAATAATTTCTGTGTAGCATTAGTCCAAATAGAGTTGTGTCTCAGCTACGATTATACAATGTACTCTGAATTTTGTTAAAATCAGTAGAATTTGTTCTACTTCATTATTTCGTTCGAGAGGTTTTTTTGATCGCAACCTTCAGAATCAAACCATTGTTTTCTTTAAACATCGACACCGCAGGAACTTATAATGATTCCAATTAAAACTGAAGAGATCGATTTTGAATGAAACGTAACACTATACTATTGTTAACACTGTTCATAAAACAAAGGGCTTTACAAACAACTTTTGTTTCATATCTAGTTAATACGCTTTATAATTTTACTAACAATTGGTGGGTGTATTTTGGATCTTAATTTTTTAATCTAAGTGGCATCTAAAAAATCTCAATTTCGACAGCCATTACATTTATGTCTGCCTCATACCAATAATAATCACACATATTGGTCACAAGTGTCCATAGACGGCAGTGGCTACTTACTATCAGGTGGACTGCAAGCTCGTTTGCTACTTATAAAAAATACAATTTAAATATATGACGCTTATAATTTAGCATTGCGAGCATGTGAAATAATATATACGTACGATGACGTACTAAGTTGGTGATAATAATACCATAACATAAAATCCTGTTACCATAACATAAATGATCAATTTTGATACATTAATTCTTTATCCACTTTTAATCTAAAATGTTTTAAAACATTTTTAATTTTAACTAGCCGACTAAAAATTTAAACAGCGAAGTTTACAATATTTTAAATGTACAATATTACCATCAAGTTGCGTATTCGGTCGAAATTGTTGATAAACAAAAACATAACCGGATAACAAAAACCGAAGTTGTGAACTTTGTTGCAAAGTATGTTCTTAAGATATCTGAACTCTGAGCTCGCGGCTTTTCGTATCGAAAATCTACATCTTTTCAGAAGTTTTCACCAAACATTTTCTTATATTTTTCACTGTAAGTACGGATACTTGTGTATTTTTCTGAGAATTCGGCTTGCTTCATCGGAATTCAATGCAGATCTAAGATATTTTTTAAAGATCGCTTTAAAATGATGGTAATTTTTTAACTAAAATCCTTTAAAGCTATGAAAGACATCAGAAATGTCTCCAATCTTATTTGGGAATGATTGCAGATGCCAATAGCGCGGCAATAGTTTTTTACTAATAGGTACACAGCAAGTTCTGTAAAACAATTTCATAAATGACGTGATATAAAAAAGTTTCCAAAGAGGTAAAAGTTTAAGAGTAGTAGAATCCTTTGTGGTTCGACTCTGGCGGCACCACCGCCACACCTATTTCTATCTTATAATAGCAGTGTTAACCGCTGCTGTGTACTAGCTTGGATGGTGTGGTAAGGAAGACATACTTATTCTATGCGTTTCAATTTAGTCCTCTGGGATGGCCTGTGGTGGGACTATAATCTCATCTGGGGTTGATTACAGATGTCCATGTGCGGCAGTAGCCACACATCATCAGGTAGGCTGTATGCTTGTTTGCTATTTCCATAACAAAAAAGCGTGATGTAAAAAAGTTGTTCTCACAATTATAGATAGATTAACCATAGATGAATCCATGCCAATTAGATAGAATAAACAATATTGGGATATACCCGAATTCAACGTGACATGTCAAGCGTTGACAATACAGGATTTAGGGGAGAATTAACGGTTAATGCAACCTATTTACCTTTGAATATAGTTGTGAGAATTTGCAGTTACACTATTACGCATATGGAATATATACACGTGTATACCACATTCATTACTCATAGTTCAGTGGGTAGTATTAATTATTATCAGTTTTCACGTATGCACATTTTCCGTCTCTTTAAGCAATGGAAATTTTTATCAATATTTTTATTCTTACAGTTACATTACATACGTTACTATTGTCTCTGGAGTGGTCAGACATATGTGCACTCAAGTGACGTTCTAGAATAGTCCTATCAATCGCATTGAGTTATAGTATTTAAAGTACCCAGAATTATATTTTTTCGAATATACAATAGCGATAGTTTACCTTGCTCATTCGTGCAACGGTTTTCTGATTAGAGAATTTGTAGTAAATTGGGCACGTTTTATAAGACGTTGCTAATTAGTTCTCAAGTATAGCTCCTACATAGACATTCCTAATTCTAGATTCTTCGTGTGTAAAATAAACTTTCAACTCAATCTTCATTAATTTGAAATTTCCCACAAGCTCCCAGAAGCATTATCTGTAATCACCAGCCCCTAGTGAATCGGTGTTTTTATTTTCAATAACGTCGAAATTATAAAGCGAGCAACGACACATCATCAATTATTTCGCGCGTTAAATGAGTATCGTACAGGGTACATGCGGCACACATTTCATCCTAAAGTATCTCTCGTGCTAGATTTACCTCTGAATCAACTGCATTAGGTCGAAAATCGAGTCCATCATCACGCGTGTTAAGGCCTTCATTTGGCGCAACTGCTTTCTGGCGTGTAATTTCGATACGTTCTAACCGACACGTTCCTACATCGAAATTTGAGTTCTAACCCCAAGTAGTAGATTCAAAACAGGTTGTGGATACTGGGCAGCTGGCACATTTTGAGTTATGGATAAACTCGTCCACTGTACGAGTTATAGACAAGATCATTAACAGGGATTCGGACGTCGCGCCGTTGTCACTAATTTGTATCAGCTGAGTGACAGACGTACAAACGGACTGATTGACGGGCTTCATTAGTGAGAGCCTTTATTTGCTAAGTGAAATCCAAATGTTTTTGAATGACCATCCCTCGAGGCCAGGCTCGTGGCAGTAGTTTTTAGTATAGAACACGACATGTAATTATTTCTGAGGTAGATTTATTGCCCGTTTGAAATCATGAAGTGCGTGGTATTATGTGGTATATATTCTTTTTGAGTAGTAGTAAAAACTGTGGGTTTTTTAAATTATACAACGATTCGTTATTTATCTGCTATACTACAATGCTACCAAAGATGCTTCTTGATCTTTAAATTGTTTTTGTATAAGTGTTTATAGTGATAATATTGATTATTAGTTAGGATTTTATGTATAGAAAGTTTATAGAGCGTGGATGACTCGGTGCTCAAGAGTACCAACGCCTTTGTGATTTACCTCAGTTATAATTTCAATTATATATGATAACTCTCTACTACCATCGTCACACCTTTCTGCTTAATAAAAGCTGAGTTTAGCACTGCTATGTTCTGGTTTGATAGTTGTGACAACGAGGACATACCTATTACGGGCATTCCAACTTAGTCCTCAAGGATAGCCATGCATGTGTGTTCGACTTCTCGATTCTTATCTTATCTGGGCTTGATCAGTTATCCACGGGCGGTTGTGGCCACCAGATGAACTGCAAGCTCATTTGCTACTTTCATATTATGAACAAATCAAATAAAAAAAGAGTTTTTAAACAAAGGACTCCGTCTCCCTTTTCTTTGATACCTATATTGGGTTGATTGAACAAAAATATGTACCTGTTCCGTCATTTTGTACTGGCGTCCATCTTGGATTTGAATGTTTTTATATTATGTTGTTTTATTCTACAAGTTAAGCTCTTTCATTTGATTCCCATATTGGGTGGGTTGTCTTGTAATATGTACGCCGCCATTTTGTTACGACGGCATAATATATGATTGCATTTTCACGAGTAATTAATTACATGCCAAATTACAGCTCAATCGGACACTGGGAAGTGAGTGAAATTTAGCTTGCAAGATTTGATTACAAACAAACACCGCGACAGGTGACACTAAATTAAAGCTTGTAAAAAGACATGTTATAATCAACGTTGCGCAAATTCCTCCATTTTTACAATTATAAGTATTGAACCAAGTTATACGGTCTGTAATATCCTCATCTTAACGGACCGGCAATAAATTTGCTACTTTCAAGTCGTAACTTTAACCGCTTAACCGCTGGTTATATTATAAAAAAGTACACCTGTCTAGACGTAATTAACTAGATTATTAGTTTGAGTATCGAAAACTTAAACTTATTGCGTTCAAACAAACATAACGTTTTTATGGTCACATAAAAATTACTTTAGAATTTGCAACAAATTTTACTTTAAAAGTAAGTTTACTACTTATTTTTTATGTTTCTTAAATATAATATTAATGTCAAAAGTTGATTGTACTTTCAATTTAAACCCTATTGAAATAGACATAAATATGAAATAGACATAAATCAGATATTTATATTTAAATACTCGTATGAATTGCAACAATAAATTATTACTTTGCAATTCCGATTAAAATCAAACTTATTTGATAATGTACATTATATCATATGTGTTTACTTTACACATTATAGGACATTGTGTTTTCAAACCAACTGAAGCGGTATCCAATAGAATTCTCGATACCAAATGCAGACTATCAGAGTGGTCAAATTTTGTACTTCCAGCGACAATCACCGCTCTATTCATTTGCATGCCCTAAGCCCAAAAACACAAAGCCAACGACTAAGCCGCTGACAGAGCGTCCGTCGAACGTGCGAATGACGCAAACCTGATTGACGTTAGCTGATTAGCGGTTTGCGCGGCTTTGATCACAATCATCTGACTGATGACCCGCGTAGCGCAGTGGTCTGCCTCGTTGAGTGTTTTGAATTCCACCTCTGACCAGGCAGACCTCTAAATGATGGATAGACTTCTTCCAATCCACGTGTTTATGTACATTTGTGTGTTTTTTGTGTTATAGAAGTAGCATTTTTTTATACAAATGAAGTAGCAAACGAGCATGCCATACACTACATAGTCACTTCCGACAGGTTCATCTATGGCTATCTGTAATCAACTCCATAGTACAAGCTGGATTCGCTGATGAATATCAGCGGATATATATACATTGATATATGTTCGAGTATTTGAACCAGTCAATAAGAATTCCAACATAGTTTCTATCTGAAGTCAATCGCAGATGCGTTGCTCGTGTGGACGAAGATAATTGGCTCATTAAGTGAGTCGGCAACCACACCCTTTCAACGCAACCCAAGAACTGCTTCAAGCTGGAAATAGGTGTGGATGCGGACCTTTCTGGTCAAACCATACTCGTTCTTCCATCTGGCGAACGGATCAGATCTGATTCAGTATATTTAATCTCAGAAATCGGATTAATAAGATAAGAAACCAACCTGAGGTCGATCACAATAACATTTACCATAGTCAACCATAAGCATTTCGATATTAAACATAATTTCTTCCTTAGTGCACCTATATTTAGTTATTGTATCGCATATTAATGTCAAATTAACTATGGGCAGAACCATAAGATGTTCGTTGACAAATATAGAGTACACCAAACACAAAGATTTGAAGAATCCGATCAACCTATTTGGTTGTCAATCACAATCACCGATGCTTCGTCATTTACTACGAAATCCAAAGATGAAATTTCGGCACCACTTCCATTTTCCAATTTTGCCACCAGTTTGGAAACGAATGCCGTCAATTCAAAATTCAATTTGAATGGGATACTGCTTCGGGTCGATTTTTGGATTGATCCGATTTTAAGTCTTCTATCAATCACAGGAATCGTTATGGTTTGATATCATCACGTTCTACCCGAAGCGATGGTGACAAAAACTTTGAAGAGTTTGAACCGTTCGTTCAGGATTCTGATGGAGATTTACACTAAACAATCAAGTAAAACTTTAAGATGATTAGGAAAATCATTCGTCATTATATTTTATAAGTAGTCAAAATAAAAATAAGAATATTAATAAGCCTGAAAATTAATGGAAATATTAACTTTACATTTTCGTTCATTTTAGGTTTAGAAAATTCGTAATTGATCACTTATGTCAATAATTTATGTAAATTGACTATTGATAAACAATTATGAACGAAATAATTAAAACATAATTGCGGCCATATTTTTGTACAACCTTCAGTAACAGTTTACGTCTATAAATATTTATCAATAAAATATTCGTCATAATGGAAGTTTGTCACTGTAATTACGTGGTTTAGTTCATACTACACAATGCAATCAAAGAAACCTACGCAGTTTATGGATAAAATTTGACAATAAGCGAAGATGTTTTCTCATGTCGCCTACATATATTCAATTCTATTAATATTTGTCCAAAAATGAACTATTTAAATACATGGCCTTATGGTAATATATTCCCATATATTTGAAATAGAAATAATAAAACGATTAAACATTCTTTAGCTTAATTAGATTACCATAAACTTAATACTACACATCAATGAATAAAATAAATTATTCTTTCTGATGTTCCAAACGTGAACGCTGAATAGTTTTTGCGGATAAACTCTTAAAAACAATTATGTAATAGTGCTTAGTGTTATCAAAAAACTACTTAGTGTTATCAAAAAATTGCTCAATTGGATACCTACAACCCTCTGTATAATTTAGATTTCTGTTCTGCACACATTGATATAATTTTTTTATGCATTGGAAGTAGCAAACGAGCATGCAGTCCACCTGATGGTAAGTGATCACTGCCGCGCATGGACATTAGTAATCATTTTCAGATAAGATCAAAGTCCTACCTAAGCTTGACCACAGATATGTTGCTACCCCTGAGGATTAAGTTGGAACGCCTCGGATAAGTATGTCTTCCTTATCAGGCCCTTCACACCAGAAAGCAGCAGCGCTTAACACTGCTATTATTAGGCAGAAATAGATCTGACCATACCTACTTATTCTGGTCTGATACTCGATTGGGTTCTGTTCTGGGTTCAATACATGACCAGCAAACATCTGTAATGAATCCAAATGTCTGTTCTCGGTCTGTGTGTTTGAATTGAGTAAATCCCTAACACTAAAAACAAAAAAATTACAGAAAATTTCCAGCATATTTTGCAACTTACTTTACATTTTAAACCCAGGTAAGTAATGTAATCAAAACTATGTAATAATAACTTACTACTATTATTATCAACGGATTGATTATAATTTTGATAGTATTTGTATCCAAAATGCCAAAATGAAGACCATACACGTGGAAGATGTAAGAGCTAAATTAAAGATTAATGAAGATTCACCAAAAAAGTAATATTAAAATTGGTTCCGACCTGTTCGCTTGCGTAGTTAAGATATTAAGGTCACAGTTGGAGATAAAATACTTGTTTCATACCAAAATAAATTTTGATGAATATTTTGCATGTTTTATGCTGTTGTATTCGAAGTCTTTCTACATATTTCGAGGCAGCTTTTAAAAGTAACATAGATATTAAAATCAGTGATAGACTACCTTTAGCGATAAATAAAAGTTAAAAAACTAAAAAACACGCTTTTGTGAAAAGCAAACTAAAAATGAAAAATAACTATTGTAGAACGTGGTGTGCTTTTTAATATATTTGACATCATGTAACCCACGCTTTTTACAATAGTTATTTTAAAATTTCTAGATCGCATTTTACAAAAGCGTGTTTTTTAATTTTTCAACGATTACTTTTTTCTTTTTTTAATTTTTTTATTTTTATTTTCACATTATTGCATTTCCATCAGTCCTTGATAAGTATGCAAAGTTTCTAATTAATCCGACGTTTCTAAGTCGGTCAAAATGACGTTCAAAGTTTCCATTACATACAAACATACAACCGAAACTAATAATAAAAGCGAGCATTTTAATTATTTTTTTTCCCCATATTATTGCATTGTCATCGGTCCTTGATAAATATGCAAAATTTCAAATTTATCCGACGTTTCTAAGTCGGTCAAAATAACGACCCAAGATTCACAAGATCACACACAAACACACAATCGAATCTAATAAAACCATGTTAAAAATAAAGGTGGTAGAAACGTTTAGCATTAAGGGAGAAATACTCATCCGAAGCATTCCAACTTAGTCGTTAGAGGCATCAACGCATACTCGTAAGTATAAGACAATGCAACTGTTTAACGCAATAAAAAAGTATATTCAACATTTTAGGCCTAACTTGAAACTTATACTTAACTAGCTAGTCCTCGCGGTTTTACCCGCGCTAATAGCAACGGACATTTTTGGCCCGCGACGGCGGGCGCATGCGCGTGGAGCGCGCGTTATGCTTTTTTCAAAAATTAAAGTACCTAACCTAAGTTACGCCTTAGACCTTCCGCTATCGCCCAGTGAAGTCCCGTTAAAATAGGTCCAGCGGTGTAGAAGTTTACTTCAGCCAAACAGACAGACAGACAAAAAAAAAATTGTAATTTTGTTATAGGTACCGTGTATATTTTCAAATGCATTTAGTAAAAAATATTATTTTGATGTCTGCATGTAACAGACTCTTCAATTTTATTTATTTGTATAAAGTATAGAAGACGATACATATTTTACGACTAATTATTATTCGGTAAGGCCACATTGATGTTACGTATTAGTATAACGTAATATAACTGGCATGTAATAAATAATCGTATGCTTACATAACGTGTGATTCTCAGTAAATTTTAAACTTGTTTAAATAACACCATTAACAAAATGTATGCTTATGGAAATGACGTGAATCGATATATATACTGAATCTAATATAATCGATATTAAAAACTGTTATAAAACTTCTCTTCTTTGGCACCAAAATGTTATATTAAAGATTATATACATACAAGATGACGACCCGTATGGCCGGTACCATACCGGCCTGCCACGCAGT
>DWPW01000094.1:0-15050 GCA_018252015.1 Astraptes brevicauda
CATGTGAAGGCTAAAAGTTAAAACCTTCAACATCAAATGGATTCGAACCTGTATAAGGATCGTTCTGTTTAGGTAACAACGTGTACTGTTAAGGAAACAGGATAAAGGTCAAACATTGTGGTACCTCTATTGTTCTGTGCACGTGTCTAAGTTTATCTGTTGAGATAAATAGTATTTTCTGATATTAGTCTATACGTGTATAAGTCGTGATAGCTCAGGTATGAAGCTATGCTTCTCTAAAACTCACTCAACTTCGATTGGTAGGGTTCAACTCCAAGAAAGGGATAATAATACTCATATTTTAATTGTATTTTTTACTATAATTTTATATAAAAAAAAACTAAATAACTGAAGTTTCATTCCTATTTATTACACCCATTTCACTTATATTAGCAATTTTAAGAGCTGCTGTGTTCTTTAAAACGCTCTCTCCCCTTGTGTGTCTCTACACACGGGATAATGCAACTTAGTTATCAGAACTACAGCATATCTATAATAATCGACCTTAAGTAGGACGCCAACCTTATCTGGGATTGATTTCATAGATTCATAGAGGCAGTGATTCATTTTATTAAGAGCTGTTCACATTTTGATAAATTTCAATTTTGTGGGTAAAAATGCCCACAAGCATATTGTAGTGTAAATTTATATTATTTCTTCTTTATAGCCGTATTAATGTGATAGAACCCATTTAAAGGTGGTAAATCCCTTTGTGATTCGACTCCGGCTGCACCACCACCTCTATTCCACCACATCTATCCAACACAGCAGCCTTTAAAACTTTTGTTATTAAGTTTTAAGGGCTGCTATGTTCTGGTTTGAAGGGAGACATACTTATTCGATGCTATCCAAGTTACCCCACAGGGGTAGCAACGCATCTGTGGCGGACCTTAGGTGGGACTGTGAGTTGTCTGGGGTTGATTACATATGTCCATGGGCGGCAGTGGCCACTTACCATCAGATGGGATATATACACACGAGTATGCTATTTCCATAACATAAAAAAAACATCACATCAGATCAGATATGTTGCTACTCCAGAGCCGGCAACCACCCTTCCAACGAAATGCAAGAACTGTAAAGCGTAAGTAGGTACTGAATGGGTCTACCAAAAAAAATTTGACCTGGCAAATAATTAAAGTTAAAATAAATTTTGAAGGTTGTAGCATCCCTTGTGGTTTGACTCCGGAGACATCACCGCCACCAATTTCTGCCTTATAACAGTGTTTAGCGCTGCTGTCTTTTGGTTTGAAGGGTGTGGTTCCAACTTAGTCCTCAGGGGTGGGAACGCCAGGTCTTTTATCTGAGTTGATAACAAATATCAATGGGAGGAAGCAGTGATAGCTTAATGGTTGAAACTCGGCCTCTCAATTGGGAGGTCCAGGGTTCAAATCCCAGGCACGCGCCTCTGTATTATGTGTGTATTTGGAAATGAATTATCACTTGATTTAACGGTGAAGGAAAACATCGTGAGGAAACCTGCACACCTAAGAGTTCTTTGAAAAAAAAAGTTCTCAAAGGTGAGTGAAGTCTACCAATTCGCACTTGGCCAGCGCGGTGGACTAAGGCCTACAACCCTCTCACTATGAGAGGAGACCCGTGCCCAGCAGTAGGACAATAATTGGTTGATGACGTATCAATGGGAGGCTGTCACCACTTACCGTCAAGTGGACAGCATGCTCGTTTACTACTTCCATTTTATAAAAAAAACTTCAAGTTATTAAATCCTTGTATGTGTGTGCATAAAAAGGTGTACATATACGATTGTATATGTTTATATGTGTGTCATTACATTCCTCGTACGTGAAAGCCAATTAAACAATCGCTATCGATTGCAACTGTATGTAGACGCAGGGGACATGTACCGACACTGAGCTATAGTGAGTCGTGCTGAAGCGATGCTATCGACGCACAATGTATCTTATTTACAGTCCTGTTTATTTACTTAGCTGTTAATGGTATGTAGAGAATGGTTTTATCCCAGTATCACTATGCATAGATCATCTTCATTTGGAAAGATTATTACGAGTGGGTACAAGCTTTCATAGATGTAGCCGTAATTTTTGGAAACTTTTTTATTGCTCGCGTAAGGAATATTAGGTTAGGAAACTCCAGTGCAAAATTTCTTGTCAGATTCAAACATGTCAACAAGGTCACATTACTGGTTTATTATTCTTTATTATGTAGTTTTATTTTTAGTAGTCTTAGTACACAAAAGTAGGTTTGCAATTAAGGCGTTTTGGCCTGATGATATCACACATGATTGATGATATTAATAATACATATACTTTTGTAATCGTTAAATTAAATAGGCTATAAATATTATAGGTATCTACTTCAAAAAATCAAAAAGTTCAGTGGGTCCTTCCGACACCTATTATATGATCAATCGCTACCTATATAGGTTGTCATATTATGTACCTAGTATTTTTTGTAATCGAAATATTCCCCTAGACCTATTTTTAAGTAAATCATGCTCAAAGTGGTAATTTATACCCTATATACTAACATAAAAATTGAATATTACCTACATCACTACAGACTAAAACCCCAAAGCTGGGGTTCTCTTAAAAGTAAGGGATCTAGGCCCTGTAAGTTTAGGCTATATATAAATACATCTAGTAAATCGAAGTACAGTAAAGTCGTGTACGGGAGGGCAGGGGACGCGATCCTATCGTGGCACGAATGTACCGGGTTCGAGACCTATGTACTGTGCCCGTGTGTACCTACGATTTATGTACGTCAGGCAGGATTTAGCAGTCATCGTAGTTATAAGGTCGTCTTGTTTGTCTTAAAGTGGCATTACATATATCGTAATAAAGAAAACGTAGATACTAAAGCAATCTATTCCCTCGCTTCCACCCTTCAAACCTAAAGTATCCTTGTACCAGCAGAGCTTGAGGTTTGTTACCAATATCCGGTGAAACTCTAGGAGCAAAAAGCAGTCAGCAAGTAAATACACATTTCTATCGAAAAAAATAGTAGTCTAATATGTTAAATACCTATACCAATAAAAATATAGCCCATTTTAGTCTTACTTAACCATTATGAAACGTCTATGATATCATACTATGTCTTATGTACGTACTACTATGTTACAACTTACATTGCTAAGCTTTACTTTGTAGCAACAAGAAAAGGACATAAAAATTGTAAGAATTAGCTAACTACCTTTCTAAGGGTATGGTCTAAATAAGTCACATAGTTAGAACTAAATACCTGACAAGTTTTACGGTGCAGATTACGTAGCAAATACCTACCTACTATGTTTCAAGTGGGCATTAAACTATCAGCGCGCCGTATCTCATTCTGCTAATATTATGAATAGCATTTTAATTATTCAGCAATAAAATAAAGCATAATAATCTCAATCAAACTTGAATAAATCTGAGCGTTAAATAAAATTTATCATTAGCCTCCATATAGAGGTTCAATAAATAAAAGTGAGTCGAACGCGGAACGTTGCAAGTTTGCGCGCGTCGAGTGGCCACATAAGAAAGGAGATCTCTCATCTCGTACAGCTGCCGAGACCGGGCATCGTGTATATAATGATATATGCAAGTCGCCGCCCGCAGCCAGCACTCCTTTTTTTCCGCCAAACAGGTCCACGATCCTTATAAAATTGCAATATTTTAATAAGAAACAGCCGCCGAATATCAATTAAACTGCCAAATAAGAAAAAGCGGCCATGTATAAATTAATCATGAAGTGTGCAACTAATTGACTAGCCTAAGCAGCAAATATATGACAGCAATTACCGCCATTATATGAAAATTCAGCCAATCGAACGAGTTATATTAATTAGTGGGGATGGGTTTTCAAATTGCATTGCTCTTTAACATGGCGTAAAAATTGGCTTTCATATTGTTTATTTGAAGATAAAATAGATTGTAAAAGCATTAAAAAGAATGAAGGGAGATTAACTTATAATAAGTAGGTCTATTAATCAGTAAAAAGTTTTAAGGTCTATGAAGTTATATAGGCCGATTACGTTGAATTATGATCGTAATTGTTTCTGAAAAACTAGTCTAGGGTTGGTTGGCGTTTGAAAAAATGTAGTAGACTTCGTTAAGTCTAGGTGCTGCCGGCCATTGCGTCTAAGAGTTGAAATGATCGAATTATCAACGAATATATTCACTTTTTGCGCACGCATCTGTCTTTGTAACGTTTATGTTTTCCCAAGGTATGTATTAATTAAGTGAGAAACATTGCTTTGAACTAGACATTATTCTCAATTGGTGTTCACTATCTACTTCGATAATGTTTTATTCAAGCTAAACAACTCTAATTGAATCGATAGTCGGAATATCAGCGGTATTATTGATTACTAATGGAATTAATTGGATTTAATTAATAATTCATCTCATTTTGTGACTACGGTAGATACCTAAATTAAGTCGTTCTAAATTTTGCTTCTCCGATACGTGCAAGCCAGAGCAACTTATAATTTTTCGAGCTGAATAATTATCTGTTATCGTTAAATTGATTTAGTTAGACCGACAAGCAAAAAATAGCGATAGAATACGGACAGCAAAGTTAATGTGGAATATATTTTATAAATTTATCATGAATTGCGAAAAAGTATTGCCATTTAAATGTGTCATTCTACAATACAGACGTGTAGCTTTTTGTGATTGGATTAACAACATGATTTCTTAGTGATTATGAACATGCTTACCGTATAAATACATAACAATGGTTACATGTCTGTGAAGGTATTTGTCGCCATAACTGAAATTGAGCTTTCAACTCGCCTCCGACACCGTCATGATCCAGTTTTTCCACCTCCGAGATCTTTAGAAATGAGATTTAAATCCTAATTTAACGAGTTAACACGTACATACAACTGAAGCTATTCAGCATTTCTCAACATCAATAACATGACCAAATAAGTCGAAAGGCATTTGTGTGGTTCTTTTACCGACCGTACGGCGAGCTGGCTTGAGGAATTCAGTTTTTAGTGACTGTTTGACTCTTTCGTTACCATATTTGGTATACGAGATGAAACAGACTATAGTCAATTTAATTAATAGACGTTCCCACCGACCATTCGAAGAGTAAAGGCGATGAAGTCATTATGCATGCTTACGAAATATAAAGACCTTTTCGAGGCGCGCCTCGTTTTGTTCGTTGTTCTTTAACACCTATCCGTCGGATTACGGTTATGACCCTTTAATCATTTGTAAATGGCAAATATTGACATTATCATTCAAGTGGGTAATCAATCACATAACGTGGGTAGTGCTTTTTCCTGCATTTATCATAATTATTCATATTAAGGACAAGTTTCTTAACGACTTGAGTCGACGTTTTTTTGGGTCGAGCACTGTCCACGTTGCGACGAGCTGGAGACGGTCGGGAAAGATCAAAGACGTTTTCGAAACTGGCTTAGTAAATTAAAACATTGCAAAACAGCTATACCATAGAAGTCTCGCTTGGGCGATTTCAAAAATGGCGTCGCGCATCGACTGGTGACGACGAGTCAGTTTTTCGCAACCGTCTCCACTCGATAAATAATGCCGCGGACTTTGACAAAAACTCACCTAGTCCTGTTCGGTGGCCGGCGGCGCCGCTCCCCTCCGCTGCACCCGCACTCGCCCCGCGTTTGCCCGCACTCTCCCGTAGCTTTTTCTGCCCATTCCACGGCGCCGGCGCAACCGTCAACCGCTCACTTCCAGTATTATAGACTTTACCCTAACTATTTACACCGCTACTGTCTAAACTATCTACTTATATTTATGGCAATTTGTTTAACTTCACCGACTATTAAAACTGCAGGAACACGACCACGATTACACTATACTTATCCGAGTATTGAAGGATCAGATGGCGCGGAAGGTTATTACTTCACATGAGTCCGATGCGAACGATAGCAGGTAATAGATTTAACTTACACCTTTCTCTTACTTAGCTTTAAGGGTACGAGACCGGGTCTCTTTGGTAGGCATATTAAATTTGTACAATGTAATATATGTAGTTCGTCTCGCCGATGGCGAAGTCGGTGCTCCACGGTCGCACATACCGTTAAACGCACTACGATACACCTACACTATGTTACACGGAAGAGATTTCTACAAATTGCACTGGTTTCCAAACGCGAACATCTACGACGATAGCGCGAATAAAAATATGTAAATAAATCAATAAATCAACAAAAACAAAACCCGAAACACAAAATAATACGACCCGTTTCTATTCTAACATTTAACAGTTTATTGTTCATTTTCAATTCGAAAAACATGTATTTCGTCTAATATATTAATTAAAAATAATCACAACAACCGAACAACACTTAAATAACGAAAAATAATTACAAACAATTTACAAACACAAATCTAGGGACTGTTCGGCGGACTGCGATAGTATCACTGTGGGGTAAGATGCGCAGGCGCATGCGTCTTAGTGCTCAGGGTGGCCCTGCGCGGCCGCCGCGGCTGCTGCCGCAGCCGCTGCCGCCTTCTGCGCTTGCGCCTGCTTTTCCTGCTCGTTTAGCTCCTTTATCGCTTGGATCTCCTTCTTTAGTTTCATCCTTCGATTCTGGAACCATATTTTGATTTGTCGTTCCGTGAGACACAGCGCGTGTGCCATTTCGATGCGTCTCCTTCGCGTGAGGTAGTGATTCGTGTGGAACTCCTTTTCTAACTCTAGCGTCTGATATCGGGTGTAGGTTTGTCTGCCTCGCCTTCTCAGGCCGTTCGCTCCTGTAACAAAGATAATAACATTTGAGTACCAGTGCCATGACAATCGAAGAGTCTATCGACTGAACGGGTGCCGTTGGCCTCTTGATCTATGCAGAGAAAAAGTTTCAAAGTGACTCCGTCTTGGAGAAATTCTGTAAGCGTTTGAATGTTGAATGGCCGCGGTTGTCGTACGGCTTAGTTGAAACGACGGTACAATTGCCATCGACGACAGCTTCATTTCGTTCAGCCGTCAATATTGATAAACGGCGCTACAACCCGCCTTTTATACGCCGCCATTGGAATTAATACTGGTTTCAAAGTCGATTAAGAAACATAGGTAATCGTGAAACTTGACGGAATTATATCATTGTATGTAAAATGTTTACTAAATTACTGTGTTATAAATAATACAAGAATTTCTATATTCATAGCTCAATACTACAATTTCCTTACGGTGGGTGCTATGGAGAAGCATTACACCATACCTATGTATGGTGTAGTGCTGGTCTATTCCAACACACAGAATCCCAAATAAAGAGGAAAAGTCTTAATAGATACATCATTTAGATGTTTGCCTGATCAAAATTCAAATAGGAACCCTTTCCACAATAGGCCCTTACAATTAACGATACGATTACGATTACAACAATAAGTATGATTCCAAAAGTACATAACAGTATAACTCTGCCTTTATGTATCAAAAACGTGACTGTACTACCGATACAGTGTACGTAAAATTCAAAGCGCAATTAATCAACATCGAACCTCTTTCGTATGCTAAATATTTTTGAATTGGATACCGGGAACTCGATGCAGAGAAATGATAACTGAACAAGAGGCATTGGCCGCGAGTTGCGAAAATTCGGCCACATTATAGGGCTGGCGTGTAAGATTATACGGAGGTAATTAACTCATCGATAAAAAACGAAGTAAAATGAAGTATTGCGAGGAGGCCAAACTCGTTTGAAAACTCGATTTGAATTAAGGTTGCTTTCTAACCGTAAGGAAACTTTTTATCTTTTATGCCCTTTCATGCTACATTCCTTATATCTGTAGGTACCTTTGTCCAAGTAGATATATTATATATGAAAATGATGAAATGTTTATTTTAGATAGTGTAATAGTCCTAGGGCATTTGAAGTAAGAGCTGTATTCATAATGCATAAAAACCTACATTACATAGTATTAATAACCTGAAGTTCTTTTTTTACATTTTACTATAACGTTTTTGTAAGTAATGTACAGATAAAAGTGCTATTTTTATCTGTAAATCACTTGTAAACTTGATTTTAAATATGTCTATGACGTTGTGTAAAGTTTAGAAATCTATTAGCATCTAATAGCGCTCCTAATAGCGTCCCTCTTTCATTTGGATATTTTTATTATTTTCACGAGCAGCTTGATGTAGCTCGTAGCTACTCCTTAACGATGAAATACAAAATAAATAAATAATAAATATTGCAAAGTCCCAACCCTATGTACCCAGCTTCCCTGACGCGGTTATGTATCGCCTTTATTGCGTGCGTGCACTTAATGTACAGCTCGAAGGACGCATGCTGAGATATTATCTTTTTTTACCAGAACACTACCACGCTTGTACCACATAACGGACCACTAAATAAAGATGGTATGTACTAATCCGACCCTCAGACCAGACCTATACAATATAATTTGAAGGAACGAAGGTAATTTAATCCCTTATTTAGTATGGATGTGCATATTTCTTTTCAAATTTCATCAAATCAAAAAAGAAAATCCTAGTTATTATAGGACATTATTTGGCAGTTTAGGTATTAACTTTTCAATTATTATACTAAATGTCACACTATCTAAAATTACAACCCTAAATAACTGCTCTTACTAAGTCTTTACTAACCAATATATATTTTCTAAAAAAAACTGAACTTTTCCTTAGTTTGCCACGTATGCCTAGTTGGTTTTCAGAATTTCATCCTTATTAACAATTTTACCCATTGATCCAATAATACAGGGTGTGTGTGTTTTTTTGTTAGTATTTAGATTTTGATCCTTATAAGTAACACTATCCGATGGCGCAATAATACAGGGTGTGATATTTTTATTTAAAATGAACCCGTTCGATTCCCGGCTCCGAAAATAGATTGTTGGAAAACCTAATGATGTAGTTTTAGTTTTTATCAAAATCTGCCTCGTAAGTCCTTTCAGCGTAATCGCTAATCCTTATAGTTACAGATATCCATATTTGAAACATTCACCCTGTATAGTACAAACATTTTTCACAAGATATCTTGTTAAAATCGCATATTTCTTTAATTATAACATTAAGCTGTCATTCGTAACACTTTTCGACCTCAATTTGGGTGTTACTTAAAATCAGCGATATAAAATCTAAGGAAGCCGCCTCCAAAACATTTGGTAATAATTAAGTGAGATCTTAACTCAAGAACTGAATTTTAACAAATTTATTTATATGAAACGGAATAATGATTTTAAATTAATTAATATGTAGACGTAGAACATTGAATAAAAATAGTTGACATTTTAATTCAATACAAAGAAAATTAATTTAGTAGGTAGACACAGATATTTTTACTTCAAATTAAAACGTGAGACATGTGATAAATTAAGGTTTAGACGAAGATATATGTTTTAGAGAATTAGATACTTAGTACTAGAAAACATGGCGTCAATACTAAAATTATGTCTTTTATACAGTTAGTGTTAAGATTGTCTCGTCTGTAAGGATAAAACGTAATTACGTGTCAAAATGGAACGGCTGAAGATAGCCACTTAAACAACACATTGCCTGCACTGGAATGAAGTCGATATAAAAATAAAGGACTTTGGAACGAAACCAGAGCGCTCTCGACAGTGTGAAAGGGTTACAAACCAATTTAATGGCTCAATTATCTCAAGTACTCCGATCCAGGGCATGTTAAGGGCCACAGAGCATTCTATCCCCTTATCTAGTCTCTTATATTGAAAAACGTTCGATTTAACCCATGAGAATATACCGTCTATTTAAATAGATTCTAATATTGCAAGAACTCCTAGAGTTTATTAATTGGGAAGAGTTAATTAAAATAAAATTAGTAGATGTCTACTTCCGTTACATTTTTTATTTAACGTTGTAGCTATTAGGATTGTTTTATTAAATTCTCATGAATTATTAAAAAATGCTTTTAAATGTAGTCATTAGAAATGCGTAATAACATCCTCTTTCTGGTACGTGAAGCACGATGTATTGAAAATGTATACATGTTCCTTAAGATTTTTCATTGTTTGTGGTTTCATATTATTTTTTGATGTTACAATATATACATATATTATGGTCCGTAGTGAATAGTGATGTTTGTTTATACAGGTCTGAAATAACTAAACAGATTTAGATGGAGCTTTGAAGTAAATTATTTTATGCGTGTTCATAAGTTTAAAAATAAATTAACGCAGAGACAACCTGTCTTTAGTATACCTACACGTATCTATTTATTACCTTTAATATTTTACCCAAAAAATTAAATAGATACAATCTAAGACGAAAAAGGGTAAATGCAAGATATTTCAAATAACATGTGAAGTATATAAGAAGTAAAAACATGTGGTTCTTCCATCTTAAGAAGGATTACTTAATTGTGTAGAAACATTCTCCCCTTATCCGTAATTTAAGGCACCGTACAGCGGCACTTGAGTGCAACCTTTTTAATAATTAACAAAAATTCTTAAGCCGGAGTAGTGGTTAATTGAGTGACGCTAATTACCTAAGCCGTAAAAGCCTCTGAGGGTGCGACGTAAATACGGAGGCCTTTCTTTTATGTATTGCACGTTGGTTAAGAGATTACGTCCGACTAATATTTATGTTGATTAGTCGAAACAACTATAGGGAATGAAATAGACTAACCGTTTCTAATTAAATCAATTGTCTAATTATTTTTTGGTGAACTCATGTACTTACGGGTTTTCTTTATGATATTTGGTTTTAGTATTATGGGAGTATTCATTGATAGATACTATTATTTACCAAAACATAACAACAACAACCACGATACATAATGTGTACAAGATATTCATACCAGTCATACTTTGACTGCAGCGACATTATTACCACCCTCTTATGGTATCGTAACATAGGCAGTGGTAATGTCAAAGGCTACCGTATCTTAGATTGAAAAGTATGGTAAGACAGATACTTCGGTGGACTGTGCCTATTTTCAACTTTGAATTCACGTACAAAGTTATTTAATCCTATTTGGCCTTGTAATATGATGAAATTCGGAAAAATCCTTGCTTACTCATCTGCGTTTCAGATATACATATATAAAGAACTGTGAAAAATTTCATACGTTAAGACAATGCCATATTCAATCGCCATATTCAAACTTTCCATTATTTGTTGGTATTATAATTTTACAAAGAAAATGTATTTGACAGAAGTAACAAAAGATCTAGTGTACGGTTTTTATGATTGTAATAGACGTACCTAGAAACTATAACTGCACCACATGTTTCAAAAACATTAATCTAAGCGCTATATTTGCGTGAGATTAAATAATCATCTTAGATATACATATATTCAATAAATCTAAGACGAATCATGTCTTAATGGTATATTTAAAAATTTTAAGCGTCACTTAATGTTCAACAGAAACAATATATGACGTACCGATATGACATTGCGTGGTTTGAAAACAATAAATCAGATTACAAACGGTATGTTTTAAACATTGTTTTAACGCTTTTCCCCGCACTGAAAGCTTAACTGGACTTTATCGAAATTCAGTGTAATTAATTAAAAAGTGGTTCGATCGATTCATTAAAGGGCACAATCGCTCTGAAGTCACGAGTCGAAACTACAGTTATTCGAGATTAACGAACTCGCTCTTACACGGAAACGGTAAGCATTAAAATCTGGTGGTAACCTCTTATATGTACACGTGGAATTGACTACTCACAACATGAGTTAAGCGACTCTCAACTGTAAAGATTTAATTTTAGGAACTTCATAAATTGATCTACCGACCCTTACTCAGAAAATGAAAAAACTAATACTACAACATATGTACGCGCTTAATTAAGACCACCGATTTCCAATGTCGATTCGTGTCTTGTAAATTAACCTCAAAATCCAGAGTACGCCATAAAAGCAATAAACATGACACAAATGACTTCATTAAGATGGTAGACGTGGTCCGTAGCTAGCAAAAAATACGTATAGCGGCAATGTAAACTTCTCTTTAATAGGTATATAATGAAGCCAAATGTTTCCGTAACTCACAAATCTGTAAATCGTCATTTGTGCATGAGAAGTTCCGGGGTTGGATCGAGGGGGTGTGTCACCCTTAAGGAATTCCTGTTATATTTGAACCGAAATTTTATGAAAAATTTGCGTCTCCGATCCAAAGAATATTGGCGGCACTTGAAACGAAAATAAATAAGTCATTTACTTGATTTATAGCACGTTTTAGTGACAGAGAAAAATAAAACCTCTTCATTATTCAAAGCACTTAAAAGGAACCGAATGAAATCTCTGAAATCTCTCATACCGCAAATAACAACGTGTGAACTTCAAGTAATCTGGTCGTGAAATATTCAGCTTCAAAAGTAAAAAGACCGAGAACGTTTCCACGGAAATCGAGTCGAGTCGTTCCCAAGATTCTCTCGGAACAAGTGTCAGGCCCAACCCGTTTTGCAACACGTGTCGCAAACAAAAGAAACTTGTCCAACTTCCCCCTGTTCCCCCCGGCGACAAAAGGATTGCGCAAGTTATATTAGTCGTAAAGAATTTTGGACTAAGATCTATAGCCTGTAAACCGTCCGTAATTCTCAATGGTCCCGCATTTGCGGGGGACATTCGCAACAACTGTTGTTTGCTTCAATGTTTTAATTGTTCCTAATTCGTAAAACTTTTGCCTAGTGATTTATAACTGTTGTGTTTTAGAATTGGTGGCTTCTGATTGTTTTTTTCTTTTCTCCAAGGAAACATGTGGGCCGAGGAACTGAGGATGCGGTTATTTACACTTGTGGGATCGTTAAGATTTTAATGACAAAAACAAGGGATTTACAACTTTTTGTCTATCCTACTTTCCGCCTTATGTTTATGATGTTATTTAATGTTCTCTTACGATATTAACACTCGTTTGAAATACTAATAAACTCAATTTGTAAAAAAATAAAAATAAAAGTATCACAAAAATTAAGTGCTCACTATGTTGGCATATTTACCATGTTAAAACTTAATTTCGCAAGGAAACCGAGCATTATCATCTCATTTCGATTCGCGATTGAAACAAGTTTTTTTAAATAATCGGCGCGAGGGCGCGACCGGTAACTTGGGGCCGAAATTCGTTTATTACATATTCGGGACCAACCAGAACACTGCCGTAATAAGTCAAATTGGTAATGCGAATCGAAAATTACAAAATTGCTACGAAAATATGCGTGAGATTCATCGAGATACATAGAGTCGCTACTTATATTCGTCACGTGTAGGTACTTTCCACATATGCTATGCATACGTATACTACAGTGTACAAGTAAGAGGACGTACCTACGACTTGGGTGGTCCTCGGAATCAAGTCGCTCGATTATAAGGTATATAAACACAGTCCATTTATAATGGCCGCTCCCAGCGTACCTACACGCTTCAGAGTTGTTAACACGCGAACTGTTTTTTCTATTTATTTTGTATTAATTTGTTGACGACTGTAATATGTACGTATTATCAATTTAAGTGTAGCATTTCTTTATTTATTACAATAATTGTGATTTATCGATATCAAAGATAAAAAATATTGTTCTAAAATGAAATTTTAGATTTACGTAAATACTTGCTAACAATGACTCAGTTTATTGTTTTTGTTATCTACTACTAAACGTCTTAAGACAAATATTGGGACATAGGTAATCTCATAATATCGTAGGATAGTGACGCAGCGGGTATTGTATAGACTATGTAAGGATACTATGTATGCCATTGGTAATGAATAGAGCGACATTGGTATAGTACCTAACCTACCTATTGTATAAGTACTAAATATGGTACATATGGTATAGTTCAATATTTTTTCTTTTCCCATTAACTTTATTCTATGTCATATATCTTATTCAATTTTGCTACATAATAATGCATAATAGCAAAAAAATAATTATGAAGATGCATTCACGAGCCAAGCTGCTCTGAATACCAGCTGTGCCTCTCAGCGTATGGCCCCGCATCCTGCTATCTACTCGTACTACGCTGCCTTCCAATCAGTCCACTAGATGTGTATCGACTTAAGAGGCTGCTTGTTATCTCAAAACACAATATGAATAATGCAACAGCGGCATACTCGGTACACTCTTAAATTGGCAAAGCTTAATTGACTCAAAGATTGGAAATGAAACACGGGGTTTCGTACCTCTCGTTGGCGAAGTCGGCAAGTTTTTGCCTTATCTTCGCCTGCCCTCAAAACGGAATCAATTTAAATCGCATACACGATGCTATTAAGCTGTGGTGTCATCGAAGAAAAAGAAGTCTTATTCGTCTCGTGATGATGTTATAATCAACAGTAGGTAGCTAATGTTAATTGCTTCAAAATAGGTATGGTTGAAATAATTGGAATGTGCTTTACCTTATGTTTTATACCTACTATCTTACTGACAATGATTTCTTTTAGGTTTCATTATAAGTATGTAACCTTCATAACATAAAAAACTAAGAATCCCTGGACATGTAGTAGGTATGTACCTACTCTTGAGTCTTGAATAACTCAGCCAACCAAATCGACCGATGCATGTATACCGCATATTATATTAAGTTGATGGCTATTAAAGTAATTGCGAAGAATTACTGACATGCCACGAAAATAGCGTGGGTACTCTTGGAGGCGTTTTACCAAGAAAATTATCATTTTTGCACGCAAAAATGGCGTCTCCAACCCGATTTCTTCAGGTTTTCGAGAAGTTAATACCAAGTGGTATTGTAAATGCAAATTGCTAAATGATGGTGTCCAAGATCGAAATTTTGATAGTCATGACGAAATCGATAAAAACCTGTCCATGATCAAGTATTGTTATTAATTATAACCTTACTGCCCTTTAACATTATATGGAGATAAACGTTATTTATTCCGAAATTCGTATACATTAAGGTTGGGCTTAATTCATTAAGTGCCTATATGGCTACAGCAATTACTTACTTTTACAGATTATATAGGTATTAAACTCAATATATTATCGATTCAAACAGCCGGTGGGCTCTGATGTCTGAATGGGAAAAAGCGATCCTCAGTATATTGGTTCAATATTAGCTCATATATCAGGGTCGAATGCAATAAAAACTGGATGTCCCTCCGGGATTAGGCCAAACCCTGACGTATGTGACACGCGAAGCCTCAACATATTTCTTTTTCAAAG
>DWPW01000095.1:0-15009 GCA_018252015.1 Astraptes brevicauda
TTACATGCAGTCTACCTGATGATAAGTGGCCTCTGCCACCAATGGATGCCTGTAATCGACCTCGGATATGATCAATCTTACCTGAGATTTGCCACCTGTATGGTGCTGACCCACGATGAATAACTTGAAGCGCCTTGGATAAGTATGCTAGATTTATAGTTTTAGTTAAAAAAAAACATAAGAACCATTGGCGCATTGGCAAATTCCAGTATCGAATGTTCATATAATGGTGACCTCTCACTGTTATTCCATTTGCTTCATTCAAAGTCAAAGTTAAAAATACTTTAATCAAAGTGGATTCGATACAGAACTGTTTTTGAATGTCAATAATATTAATCTACCGCCACTTCGCAATGTGTCTTGTTATGGAGAAGCGAAGAATAATTATATGGATCTTCATCATAATAATAAAAATTACTTTTTCATATTTTTAACGGGAATTGCATGTATATTTAGTAGATATGCTATATTAATCCCGGATGTTGCGTCAATCTCACTCGATAGATAATGACGTCAATCCAATTAGATGTTAACTGTGGTCGGTTACTTCTTATGGGAAGCGCTACACTTTCCGGCTATTTGAATAAAAGAAGTCACGCAACGAGTTTGAACTGAGGTAGCGAGACATTATTTATTTGTTACTTTTCTTGAGTTATCTGTAGCCCAAATTTGTGTTTAGGAAGCCATTTCATAAAAGTTTTTCATTTTCTCTATATAAGTTTGTAACATAACCTTTGGCATTTATCAAATGCTTCCTTGTAAATGACATAAAAGTAGTTCGAATTAACTTCTAGACTCTAGCATGACAACGTGTGAATATTCGGTTATTCGGTTTTCATTTTCGATCAATCCAATTGTTGTGTTTATTGGCAAGTAAGTACAAAGAAGTTTATTTCCACTTGGCGTATAATGTAATGTAATTTTAACGATACGTGTATAGGTTAATAACGTTATAATACTCAAGTATTGACTTGCAATAAGAACTGTCAAGAAAATAGCCCCAAAAATTGTTCATAGATTATTTTACAAATAAAGGAACTAACTATTTAATTAGGTATTTATCGCCGACGTAAGTGTATTGAAAACGTTGTATAAGCATCTTAATTTGCAATATTTCGAAATGAGTAACATGTTTTGTGATTCGCGACGGGTATCTTAAAACGATTCGAACGTTATATGAATTTATAGTATAGCTTTATCTGACTCGTGTCCGTTGAACTTATTTGTTAAGAGTCTAGCAATAAATCGCCGCGTAATAGACCGATCGAACTTGCTTCGTTTGACCGTGAAATTGTGATCGGACGAGCGTGACCGCGTCGCATGTTATTCATGCAATCCTATTTCGCTCATATCTGCGTTAAATGCTATCTTTTCGTAATTATCCCTAGATTGCTCTGTGAATTAGGTTAGAACTACGGACTATGGGTATTTTTCGTTCATTTGTAGATTATTTTACAGTTAGTTCATATCATTATGCGTATTATGTTCATATTCTTAATGGATATCATTAGGGTGAAATACCAACTCTGTGTTTTTCATGCATTTCTATTTAGCTTATATGTGTTTAATGTTATTTTTTCGTAATTATCCCTAAGCTGCTTTGCCAATCAGTTTAGCATTGCAGTCAATAGGTATTTTTCGTTCATTTGTAGATTTTTTAAATAGTTTAGTTCATATAATTATGCGTATTATTTTCATGGATATAATAAGGGTAAAATACTCAGTGTGTTTTCGTGCATTACTTTTTTTCTAATAGCTTCGTTAAACGTTACCTTTTCGTAATAATCTTTAGAATACTCTACGAATCAGAGTAGAATTAAGGTAGACTGTGGGCATTTTTCTTTCATTTGTAGATTATATTACACTTTGATTCATATCATTACGAGTATTATCTTCATGGAAATCATGAGGGTAAAATATTCAGATTTTGTATATTGACTCTGCGTACTGACTTATAACACCTGCTCAATATTGTATAATTAATACACTTGGCCTAATTTACCTACATATCTATCATACGATCGATGGTTTAATGAGAAACCAAAAAAGGGTTTTCCAAGTCATAAGTAAATTAGTCCATGTTTTACTAATATGCTTCGGCAAACATATTCGGTGTCTATAATGGATATTCGTTATTGCTTGGCATGCGTCAAAACTCCTCTCTTTATATTATTATCTTTATATCGGTACACACGTTGAAATCTAGACATCTTCGATATTTAACCGGTTTGTTTTTTATCAAAGAATTTATCTCATTTTATGTCCGGTTAGTAGTTGGAGTATTGCTATTTTAAAATCTGTTTGTATCAATAAAATGTTATAACGTTCACGTCGTGATACTTTTTTGGGTGTTTCCAACAATAGTTAGAGATTTGGACGGAATAGCAAATTGTCAAGTATTTGTCGGCTTGTTTTTGTCGTATTTTATTTAACAAGATAATATTATTACACGATTCGAAGTTTCAACGGCGCAGGACTTAATGATGTCGTTTGAAAATAAGACCAGTGTTTCTATGAACGCAACTAATGATCAATTAATTGCATTTTTTGCACAAGACATTCGCTATAATATCACCCCGCCTGCGAAGGTTTTTTGCTCCGTAACGAGATCATTATTAAAGAAAATAGAGGCACGATGATGTCGGACCTACGACTCGATCCTGATTGATGTCAGTCTAAAGCCCTACCGGTCTTATCTCAGCTACCCAATAGCTTTAACGAGATTACGGTACTTAGCCTGTTCAATTTACATATCTTCCTCATTATTGTGAAATGCTTCAATGTTATGATTTTTTAATCGCCAACAACCGATTACTGGGTATTTCAGGGGCATGTGAGAACTATGATCTATTTTCCTGTTTCCATCTTAGTAGCTAAATGAAAAAAAGGTATTTTTTCAAATGTTTGCCAGTTACATATTATTACGTGAGAAATTTTATACAGGAATTGCTTGTTGAAATATATAAGATTTATGTTGTATTGAAATGCTAATGAACGTAATATCTACGTGATGTTAAATGGCAATTCCTGCCATTGAAAACTACAAATTCATTATATTCTACTCGTTGCAATGACTACAACGTTTTATTATATAAGATACGAGTACAATAGTGCCACAAACATGGGTGGTAATTAAGGGGTTTGCCCACAGATAGACAACCATTTGTTTATTGAATCACCAACAGTTTAATATATTTTGTAAAGTTGCATTGTTCATTATACTACAATGGTTTTTATATGTAATTTTTTACACGCTATTGTCAGTGGCTTGATTGCTGTTTTAATGACCGATTATGCAAGTTGTCTACGTTTTATCTAATGTCGTCGATGACTCATTGGCATATGTAAACAGTACCTGATGCATATATATTATCATCTATGCATGGTTTATGTTTGACCAAATACGTACAATGTTCAATGCAAGGATGATTTATTAAATTAAGACCGTGTTTGAGATTATTATCATTTATCATCTCAGTTTGTGGTTTGTTAATTATCAATTATAAATTATTCGTATCTCAGATAATTTAAACTGAAATTGACGTCAAATCTCGTAATCTTGTGTACTGTTCATCAATCAAATAAAAACAAAAATATTTTGTTCGAAGTAGATAGATCCTTTGAAGCATTATTTTTGGATGTAAATCGCCAAAACTTCGCAATAGGTATTTCGTTGTGGAGTAGAAGCGGCGAAACACTACATAGCAGCACATCTTTTAAGAAGTGTCATGTATTTTAAATTTTATTTACGCGAATGGAACATATTATTATATACTTATCACACAAGTATCAATTAAACAGTTCAACAATTAATTATTAAAATTAATGTTAATTGTTGATAATATTCTATGGAATAAAATGATAACAAAATAATGAATGCAAATAGGATTTCGCAATTTATCTAAAGGCGTACAAGTCCTAAATTCTGTTGTGTCGTCGATAAATCAACATCACGTAGTCAGTTAAATCTGGCAAGTTGGTGCGCAATAATATCCATCAATTGCAGCAATATAAGCTGAATGCGGTTATTTGGCAGGCGGCAGGCGGTACGCGACATTTAGTCGAGAGGTGCATGCCTACATTAATGCCTTCACGACGTAGCGGTCGTATTGCATTTTGCGGTATTTGACGAGTGTTGAATTTGCAGACGCGCTTATGACGGCGGGAGGCGATGGTAACTTAAACCGGTTGAACACCTTTGTCGCGTCCACTGCCGGCTTTAAGTGACATCCGCAAAAAGTACGCAACCGCATGCGCAACACCGGCGGACTCTTAATCAATGCTTTGATATCAAAACTTAAATATAATCCTTTGCCCTGTAAACTGGATCATTTATACGAGGCATTGATTTGCCTCGCCCCGAGTCGCTATTTAAACCGGTTGGACTGTGAACATAGACGATTATAGACTCTTGTCCTGCGAATACAGAGGAACGCAATGCATTCCCACTTGTCCATAGACAGATATCCATCTGTCCGGTAATGATTCTATTAAAATAACCAGCGTGAGCCTCTTAACTGTCCGTATCTATGAAACGCAGTCTGCTCGGACTTACGGCAATAGTTATTATTATAATGTAAATTGCGATAGAAGCGCTATAAATGCGTACGTAGGTGTAATACATACAGCGAGACAGGTAAAAGTTGTGAGGGAATGCAGTTGGATTGTATATGAGTGAGTGCATTCGACACGTTGCGCACTCGCTCGACTTGGTCACATCGATTTTATGCACCATTGCTGCAAGCTCATATTCAATCGGCCTCTTTATAAATAATTCGCCGACCCTCATACGGGCTTGTTGTATTAATAATAAACGTGCTCAATCAGCCTCTTCATGTGCCAATTAAATATTTATAAGGGTTATACTCTTCTGTATTTAGTAGTGTCTCACAAGTTTGCAGGTTCTGGTTTTTGTTATTCCCTTTTTTGTTCTTAAATGCCCTTTGTAATTAATTGTTGGCGTGCTATTTAAATTTACGCACATTTAAAATTACTGTTGGATTTTTTCAAAGTTTTGTGCTGAGAATAATCTTCATCAACAACCGTTTTTTTTTTGTTTAAAGCTATCAAACTATGATAGAGGAAATGAAGTGTTATAAGCTTATATAAAAATTTTGGGAAAATATATGTAAATTCATGTTTTCCTTATTCTAAATCGAATCCGAGTTGAATCTTTATCACATACTATAGCCTATATACCTACATTTAGTTTATCTAAGAGTCAATTATATGCGTAAGTGGAGTTATCATAAATCGATAGAAGATTTCACATATTATCTAAATGTTTAAAATATCAGGACACGGATTATTGCGTATTAACGGCACGTCGTGAAGGGCGCTCTGGGAATCGGGATAAGCCGGTCCAACGGCCATCTTAGCTTTTGCGTCGTTTAATAAAGCCCCTGCGACAACTGCACGCCTTTGTAGGGCTGACTACCATAATGCTATAATAAGTATACATGTGTAGTGTGTAAAATCTGCGCGGCTCTTTTACCGAGATTATTATTAACCCTTTGTGTGCTCACTTAAACGAAATCCGACATTCTGGTTTTAATATTTTCACGAAATCTGTTTTGATTTTGGAGCCAATCGCTCCATTTTTATTTTACAAAATTCGAATGTTTTTATTTTTTACCAAAGCGTCGCAAATAAATAAAAATTGTTCTAATGCTCAAGCTTTTAAGACAACTACAATTTTTTTTAAACATTTTAATAATTATACCTTTTTGAAAAATAGTAGAAATTGAAAAAAATACCGTATTGATTTTGTTTAAACGGCTGAACCACCATCGCCGGAATTTTGGCGAGGAATAGACCATGCAATTGTTAATCTTTTCTTACATGTAATCATGTTTTAGGGTCAAAAGATATTTTTTGTAACAATTGTCAAAAACTTTATCAGAATAAGTATCTAGGATAGCAATTACTTATTTTCTATCAACTAAGTATAACAGTAATTAACAAGCTACGTTATGTTAACGTCACACACATATTCAGGTATTTGTATTGTTTTGAGTAACTGTTGCGTTGTCAATAGTATCTAAAAGATCTAGTCTTGGTTACGTGCACGGCGACAACATCTATAGTAGCCTCGATCCAGCCCTAACTCCCGATCGGGTAATGCAAAACGAGCCTCGGGAATAAATCGTTTACATGGTTGTCGGCGTAAACTGGTCCCGCTGCCTGCCGAGCTCAGCGATACCTCCCGGAGGTAGGAAGCCATCGGAGATGACAACGCCTGTCATATCGACAATAACATTTTCAAAGATAATCATCTAAATCATAAATTGATCTCTTATCAGAAGTAACTTGGCAGCTACAAAACTCTACATTAAAACAAGAAAACGAAAGCGCCTTAAAATCCTAGACGTTACAAATTCATCTTGAAGTATAACAAATCTAAGGATCTCCGCTAACTAGGTCAAGGCATTTCTAAATGCGTATTGTATATTTAACAAAGCACTCCAAATTAACTAAGATGGTTTACCATCTTTCACGAAACAATTCTAAGAGGCTGAAGCACGGAGCTATTTAAGAAAAAAAGGTTAAAATGAGCAGTGCTGAGTGAAACGATCGGGTTAAAGTAAATCGAAAAGTACAAGTTACACAAACATTTAATGTAGCTGCGTAAGGCAATTCACCGGAGCACGTAGGATACCACATCTGATTATAGTGTACGCACGGTGTTAGTATACATTTGTGCGGTTGGTACACGGTGTATACGTGCAGTGGCGGTCTTATCTCACCATTAGAGTTATTACGGGACGGTATCTCGCCCATCGCACCGCTTCGATTGTTTCTGAACGCGCCACAAAGCCGCGCGCTACCACCGTAATTGACCACTGTTTATTTACACGACGATCTCTTATTTTATACAGCACTCTTGAAGTTTATATTATTTGATGTACTCTATCCACTAACAAGGAAATGTCAGTTTCATTAATATGTAAAGTTTTTTTCAATGTAACATTAATATAGTGTAGCGATTACCTTGACAAGTTTCAATATCGCTCATTTCTTTGTGCGGTCTTGTTGTTTTATTATTATTGTCCTCGTATCCTCTAATCTCTGAAGGAGTTTATTACAGTACTAACAGTGGAGTATCATGTATTTATAACGACAGAAACTGACTGGCTATTTCATTATCTCAGTAATCATGTCAAATTGCTACGTAATTTGTGTTAAAGCTCATATAAGTTTCATTATGTGGTTGGTCGTTTCTCTTGTTGTTTTACGATTCATTTTGCATTTTTATTTGGTGATGTGGTGATCGCAGCGAAAATTATTGCAAAATCTTTATCGCTCATTATAAATCTGTAAATTATCTTCTGAAGATGTTACTGTCTCAGTATGCCATATGATTTTACTTTAGGTGTTTATATCTTTGATTGAAATATTGTATTTGTTCAATTTAGCTCATATGTAAGTGAGATAAACAAGAGTGCCACTGAGTAATCGAACAGCAAATGACGTTCAGCTCAGCTAAGGGCAACGGTACAGATAGCATCGGATGATTGCCGCCCACGCAACGCTGCAATCGCTCGCTTCTGCCTTGTCACTTATCATTAGGGACTGAATCTGTTTCTATAATAGCTGTTTGATACGTAATAGACTGGACGTAAATTGCGTTCTTCTCTTAACTACCTACAGCTTTGATGTAAATTCTGTTTGAATGACCAATGATAACGATTCGAGTCTATCGAGTAACATTTTAATTAAGCCTCGATGCACAAAGAGAAATGTTAGAGATTGAAGCACGAATTAAAAGTTAAACCGATGTTAGAGTTTTTTTAATTAAAAATTTGAATTAATCCGGATGATTTCTAACAATATTTGATGAAAATCTGTGTAGTTCTGTACTGTGTAGTGCTGTTTGGTATCTTATTGACAAAACATTTTTTTGCATCAAGTTTTGATTTTTACGCTTTGATAGTGACCATTTAACAAGATTTTAATCATTTTTTATTTTATTTGCGTTAAATCTCTAGGTTACACACTGTGATATACGTGACTACGTCTATAACCTATATGGCTTCATTGTCATACACCGTTGCGTCTTCAATGAACAATGGATTGTCGGACCGTTAAACATTGAGATCACCAAAAAGGTGATCATATTGCCAAGTAATGGCCTTGATGGTAACATCTATTCAATTAGCGCAGGCGACGATCGGAACCGGCGTATCCGAGTAGAGCCGCCTCCGCGTGGGAACACCTTACATCCTTCCCTTTCCACACCATGAACAAAGCAGCATAACTATAAAGGCCTTTATTAGCCCTAAATAAAAATTTGCATACACTCAACATGCGTTGAGAAACTTTTTGAACATAATTATATTCGAAATTAAATATGTATGCCCTGAAGTAATTTACTGAACACGCAAAATTTGAACTTTGATGTTTTTTGAGACCATTTTGAAATTGAATCGATGGGACGATTACTTGAATACTAATCGTGATGGAAAATACATGGTAACAAATTCTTCTTATAAATCTTAATGCATGTATTGTAAAAGGTTAGTTGATTTTAGATCAAGAAAAAAAGACAGGTAACGTGTGAAAGCCCACAATCCGAGGTTTGAATAATCCCGGCACGCTATGTTGGGGCAGGTCAGGCATTCGTATGGCTTCACGTTGATTGTAGGTGTAACTTTATGATCGCACGCTTCTGCGCGCTACTATTGTTCTAATGGGCCCTCGGCCCTCCGCTGGCGACTCTTGTACTAACACCCGTCTTGTTACTCGCCGACTCGAGGTCACGCGTTCAACTTGATCTCCCGATTCTCCACGCGTTTGTGGGAATTGTGTGGACGATTATTTAACCGACCTTTTAGTGTCGATTGTTATTTATTGTGGTCGATTGTTTATATTTGCAAAGTACCCTTTTTGCGCCAATTAGCTCATTAATTCCAATATCCCCATTTGTAAGCCACTAAACGGATTATTCAACGATCTTCGAAGTCTAATAAGGACTAATCGTGCATTCGCTATCGCTGTCAATTAATCTCTACCAGCTCTGTGACTTTTGACGTGCCGTCTTTATTTCGTGTTGGTGTGACGAGGTACTGCAATATTTTACACATGATTAGAGCCGCGCGCACCGGCACTGTATGGCTAAGCAAATTGCGCCGAACGCGACGCGAAGTCACGATCTGAACTTCGCGGGAACCCGGGAGAATTTCTAGAGAATTCCAACGTAAATGCTACAACAGATATTAATGGCGGTATCGCCGCGTATACCGGTTCGCATTTAGATACATCTTTAATCGAGTCTATATTTCCCATTGAATAGATCATTAGTTCTTCATTATACACTAGGAACTATAATGAAATTGCTTTTGATTTAAAATGAAACACTGGTAATGAGCGATTAGATCTTTCCCAAGGATGTCAGTTATTTCGTCTTGGCATACCTGCATGTCGGGACTTATCAGCTTGTACTTTATTTAAATTAGACATCGCTCCTAGGTTAATTATATCGCGTAACGTATAAGGAAGCCACGGTCTGCTATCTTGTCATCGGAGAGTGCTGCTACCGAGAACATAATTATTTAAATATTTCTTCATTGAAAAGATTCGTCATAGTAATGTTACAATTTTAATTGCAAATATTATAAGGTGAGACTTTTGGTAGTATTCCTAGTCGAGAAAAATACATCCGTAGCATCCATCCATAAGTATAGTAATTAACATCCATCAAGAAGCATATAAAAGATGTAAATAAAATATAAGATCGGCGTGATAGATGCAGATCTATAAAAAGTATTCACGTAACATAATGAATTAAAATTTAGATGTGAATTTTAATAAACACGAACTATATTATTTGTGGTAGGAATTGATAACGTTTCTGAGTGCACATCAGAGCGTAACGAGCTACCTAATGCACGACTTTATTAAATGCATCGGTTCGGTTGTTATTACACGTGAGGCTTTCCGTTCATTTCGCACCCTAAATGTAAACGCCTTAATTAGATATGGTCGGGATCTTTATAATGTAAATTGTGACCACCATTGTCACAATCTACATTATCAGTTTTACGTGGAAACCGTTACCGATATTTGGGTTGCTTATCGATATCGTAAATACAATCAGTATGACATTGTTAACGACGTTTAGTTAGTTGATTTCGATAGTTTCAATTGCAAACTGTTATAATAGAACTCATTTTGAAATGCCATCAGTTTCATTCGTTTTGTCTGCTTTTTACCTTGGCAGCAAAGACAGAAGTAGGGAATATAAGATCGAGAACGTTGTTGCTTTTGCGTTTTCATATTTCTCTCAATCGGTTTGTTGGGTTTTCCTGCAACGTTTGGCTCTTCTAGTGTATCGATATGTTATGATATATGAACGATGAACGAAAACAGCATTTACTCTTTGTTTGGTATATCAGAACGTCCCTAGCAGATAGTGATCGCAGGTATGTTAATGGTCGCCTAATTCTGAGTCACGGACGGCTCGGCGCCGGCGCGGCTCGCCTTCTTCCAGCCCGGAACGACTGACTCCCGTGGAAAGAACAAACAATGTGTTTTATTTATTGTTTTCAATTCAATTGTAACTCATTCGTGATATCTTCTTTTTGTTACACTTGTAATAGGGATAGTTATTTCAGTACTCATTTTTATGATACCCACAAAATAGGAGAGTTACTTTCAAGTTGCTTTACCTCATCCGTATGTTCACTGTGCTCCAATAGAACAACATAATAGTTGTCTAAAACTTATATTAAAATTGCGTGTTAAAATCAATCTAAATGTTGATTATGTACAGTTTATATTTGATCGAATGCTTATAATCATGATTATCTTGCGTTATTGTTGAAAAGAAGCGAACTAAACGTATAAAATAATTAACGTAATATTTAAATATTTTATTAATGTGTACTATTCAAAACAACTTTTTATGCTACCATACGGTCATGTTAATTACACTATCGTTGCCCTTACCTAGAACTAAGAATTATGACGACTTTGATGATGAATTGATATATTTAGCAGTCGACGTAAATCATCATAATTAAACAAATTACCTAACTATAATTATTTTTCTCGTGTCTTTTACTTTGATGTCGTTGCTTGAATGTACTTTACTGTACGTCTCAACAGAAAATTTGAATGTCGGTCGACGGGCTTTGGAAAGACCTGATATCGGCAGCGGCACACCTTTGCATTCAATAGGCACAGGATCAGTTGCATTGGCGCCAATTAGGGGAGGCTTATGTCCATCAATAGACCTCAAAAGGCTGTTGGATGTACTACATTCCAATTTAAATATTGTTTTTATATGTGTCCTTTTTAAGTCTAATCTTAATTTTCGCACGCATCCGAAATCCCACTGAATAGAAAGTTGGCGATCCGACCTAGATATTTTAATAAAATTATGAAACTATTATTACGATTATTCTTCTTAGTAGTAACACTCTTGACAGAGCGGTCGTGGTCATCATGGAGTCTTGATTGTGGGGGCTGATGTTGGTTGCTTCACGACATCTCGCCATTTATCCCTATGTATGGGTCTACGATTATATTGTCTATAATAAATGTGTACTTTGGTAAAAACGGTAATTTAATGTAGCAGGTAAGGATTCTGTCACATTAAATCCGTACGTTAACGAAATAAAGATATGGGTATAATTATTCAAAAGAACTTCTTTAATAGTTTGTTATCATCTGCATAATAAATGAACATGGTTACAAAGACCGTCGACGTTTAAATATGTCATCAATACCTACACTTGTTTGGCTTTAATAATATGTAGCTTTACGTCATCTCAATTATACGAATGGCTATTATAATTGTAATCATCGCATCGTATTTTATTAAACAAATTGCAATTAGTTATATAGCAATACATATAATAGTCTTTAATTTCCCATCTTCAGCTCCGTGCTCAACATTGGATAGTAATGAGTTCGCAAAGACCAAGGAAGGAAGGAGGATTTTCTCAAAAGGTGTTACTTAGGTAAATCTCTTAACAAAAATCGATTTTTCTGTACTTTTTCATTACCCTTTCGTTCTAAGAAAGATTCTCAGCCTATAAGAAATATTGTCTTGATTGCTTTAGTTTCCACATGAAGTGACGATATTTTGTCACAAATAAAAAATGATAATCGCATGCCTGAATACGTTCTTCACGGACTATTAGCCACATGGGTCTCATTCTATAGATTAAATTAATGGTAGATTTGATTCTAAATTATGCACTGTTATGTTCGTTTTGATTCTTTTCCAGCCTTCAGAATTGAGTCCGATGAAGTCCGCAAATAATATCGTGTTGTTTTTGTTCTGTCGTTCTCGTAGCACTTGTATTCACAACGTGACAAAGCGTTCGAGTGACGTCACATCTCACGAATGTTTGACGACTTGAATGTCTGCGAGCCGGTTTCCGAAAATTATGTAAATTATATTGCGAATATTGTATACAATTATATGGTTACATTATCACTGAATGTTTTATTACGAGAATTTTTTTTGTCGCGTGTAAGACTGATTTTTAATTCTTACACAATTCATGATATTATTCTATGTATTTTATCTATTATTATATAACGAGTTTAAAAGAAATTTTCTCTAGTTTTGTTAGGTTTTTTCTACGTTTTGGTAATTTGTCCACGGTTGCGTTAAACTGGCCTATTTACTCTGCTGTTTCTAATATTAACTCGAAAGGAATCTTGCACATAGGCATTCTTGACCTTTAAAATGGCTGTTAGTCAACAAAAACATACAGACACAACATTAAAGATGATGTGTATATATGTATAAATATATGCACACACGTGAAATATTCGGCTTACTTCCTACATTATTTCGCATTTGATTGCTCCGGGTCGGGTTCTGGGATTTGACGGTGACGATGCTGAATATTAAATCAACAAGATGTATTGTGCGGATTCCAATGGACTTTTTTAAAGGGTATAAGAAAATGATCAAAACAAATACAGCATTGAATAATTTTGAATCACTAATGATGAATACAATCTGCATATGGCAGACATATTACATGTCGACCGTGTGTCATGTTCATAATATTAACCTTTTTCACGAATAAAAATAATGTTGAAACAGTAAAATGTCAACAAATTTTAATATCTTTTGGATAGACGCATTTAACAATGTAAAGCATTAAATGTGACGAATATAAAGAAGTAGATATTTCACAAAAATGTTTTTGTGAAATACCAAAAGCGTTTGGTTTCTGAACCTTTACTCATCAATAATCTTTAATTATCCAATTGTTATTGAACCAATGTCTGCTATAAAGTTTCGCTAATAATCTATTTGCAACATATTTTATCTAATTACTTGAACATCAAAAATACTGACGCCTCTGACGCCCAGACATCGGCCTCTATGAACGATCGAGATGCGTTTTAATTGGATATAATTAGCATGTTTGCGTGAGAAGTGAATCAATAACAAGTTGGAGTAGTTGCTTCAATTAGCTGCCTGATACTCGTTGTGACTAGGTACATGAACAGTTAGAAACTTTTTTCTTCCATTTTGTTCTATAAGGCGTTTGTGAAGGCATGGTAAAATATAAACTGGCAGTTGCAATATGCTCTGGCAGTAAGTATGTAATTACTTTATGGAAATTATTTATATCGCATTGTTTAGGAAGCATAACAGCAGAGTGGACATATTTTGTTATTATTTGAGAATTAGACTGAAATAGAGGTTTGTAGAGCCATGCATATTCTAGACATTGAAGAACCTTTTAAAAATACGTACGGTTGTACGTCTAGTAATGTTCAAGCGATATTTTTTTTATGTCAGTAGAAGCCTATGTTAAAATTAACGTTTGTTGATCAAGTTTATACACAATGGTGTCAAATGTTATCAAGAATGCTTTAAATTTGTCAAAAGTTTCTACAATAGCGACAGACGGAGCTCCACGTGCGTTTAGTATAAATATGTGCTCTCGATAATTCGCTTGATTCCATCGATCGAACGTTATTCCGGTTTCGAGATTATAGATAGCGTAATTACTCGTATATGGGTTTACATTTTTTATTGCCTGTTTTATCTAAAGCTTATTTAGAAGCCTTGTTAGCTTGATATTCGTAGTTTTTTATTAGGTGACCGTTGAATATATTGTTTTATTGTATTTTCGGTTGGTGGAACAATATTTAGACGTGCAGGTTTTAAATATACCTGTTGATTCTTTTGTTCAGATCACTATCCTTGTTTTATTCTTATTTTATATTCATTTGTATGAAAAACATCATTTGAAATAAACAACACGACTAGTGCAGCTTAAATGCAATATTGAAAAAAAACCTAATTAAATATTGTTATAACGTCTCTAAACACACATTGTAACTTAATAATTTATTTAGACGTTGTCATATTTGTCAACACCATCGAGATATTATGTGAGGAGCGTCGTAACAGAGCTATTGTGACGGGGGTACCTCACGCTCGCGTTTCGCATTGCATTAATCTTGCGGTTTTCGACGTGACATGCAGTTTGCACTCCGTCGTACATGCTCAGTTCGAATAAACCACATGTTAGTACTACATCGTGTTTGCAACTCTACTATTCCTTTTTTTCTGCTTGGGATATCACGCCTTATTTTTTCGTAGCATATTGAATCATAGCTCTTGTTTGTCGTAAAAATTGTCGTGTAAGGACTGTTAATTTATAAAGGCGAAAGGATGCTTATTGCTTACAAATTTTTGACTAATCATCGCAGAGCCAAATTTACTCTTAAGCTTTAAAGTAATAGAACTCTTTGTGGTTCAACTCCGGCGTCACCACCGGCATACCTGTTTCTGGTTAATAACAACAGCGTTAAGTCGTGCAGTGTTCTGGTTTGATGGTTGTGGTAAGGCAGACAGGTATTTTTCCCGAGGCGTTACAATTTAGTCCACAGTTGGAGTTATAACTCCAATCTTATTTAAGGTTATCATAGATATCCATGGGTGGCAGTGGTCTCTTATCAGTTAAACTGCATCGTTTGCTACTTCATTATTATAAATATAAATACCTACCTACATCGTATTTACGC